>JAUCRC010000032.1:0-238570 GCA_032399595.1 Tetragonula carbonaria
AAGAAACGTTGAAATTCAACGAAATTACGTGTTTCGCAGTGAATGTTGCTAGATATCTATGAAAACATCAAAATAAATATAAATCTACACTAAATCATGGTTATTTCACAGAACATTCATGAAACGATGAAATTCAACGAAATAACGTGTTTCGCAGTGAATGTAGCTAGATATCTCTGAAAACATCAAATTTAAGCTAAATCTACGCTAAATAATGGTTATTTCACGAAACATTCATGAAACGATGATATTCAACGAAATATCGTGTTTCGCAGTGAAAGTAGCAAGAAATGTCAGAAAACATCCAAATTAAGCATAATCTCCGCTAAAACATGGTTATTTCACGAAACATTCATGAAACGATGAAATTCAACGAAATAACGTGCTTCGTAGTGAATGTAGCTAGATATCTATGAAAACATCAAAATAAAGCTAAATCTTCGCTAAATCATGGTTATTTCATGAAACATTCATGAAACGATGAAATTCAACGAAATATCGTGTTTGGCAGTGAAAGTAGCTAGAAATCTCAGAAAACATCCAAATTAAGCATAATCTCCGCTAAAACATGGTTATTTCACGAAACATTCATGAAACGATGAAATTCAACGAAATAACGTGTTTCGTAGTGAAAGTAGCTAGATATCTATGAAAACATCAAAATTAAGCTAAATATACGCTAAATAATGGTTATTTCACGAAACATTCATGAAACCATGAAATTCAACGAAATAACGTGTTTCGCAGTGAATGTAGCTAGATATCTCTGAAAACATCAAAATTATGCTAAATCTCCGCTAAAACATGGTTATATCACAAAACATTCATGAAAAGATGAAAATCAACGAAATATCGTGTTTCGCAGTGAAAGTAGCAAGAAATGTCAGAAAACATCAAAATTATGATAAATCTCCGCTAAATCATGGTTATTTCACGAAACAATCATGAAACGATGAAATACAACGAAATAACGTGTTTCGCAGTGAAAGCTGCTAGAAATCACAGAAAACATCAAAATTAAGCTAAACGTCCGCTAAATCACGGTTATTTCAAGAAACACTCATGAAACGATGAAAGTCAACGAAATATCGTGTTTCGCAGTGAATGTAGCAAGAAATGTCAGAAAACATCAAAATTATGCTAAATCTCCGCTAAAATATGGTTATTTCACGAAACATTCATGAAACGATGAAATTCAACGAAACAACGTGCTTCGTAGTGAATGTAGCTAGATATCTATGAAAACATCAAAATAAAGCTAAATCTACGCTAAATCATGGTTATTTCACGAAACATTCATGAAACGATGAAAATCAACGAAATAACCTGCTTCGTAGTGAATTTAGCTAGATATCTATGAAAACATCAAAATAAAGCTAAATCTACGCTAAATCATGGTTATTTCACGAAACATTCATGAAACGATGAAAATCAACGAAATATCGTGTTTCGCAGTGAAAGTAGCAAGAAATGTCAGAAAACATCAAAATTATGCTAAATCTCCGCTAAAATATGGTTATTTCACGAAACATTCATGAAACGATGAAATTCAACGAAATAACGTGTTTCGCAGTGAATGTAGCTAGATATCTCTGAAAACATCAAATTTAAGCTAAATCTACGCTAAATAATGGTTATTTCACGAAAAATTCATGAAACGATGAAATTCAACGAAATATCGTGTTTCGCAGTGAAATTAGCAAGAAATGTCAGAAAACATCAAAATTAAGCAAAATCTCCGCTAAATAATGTTTATTTCACGAAACATTCATGAAACGATGAAATTCAACGAATTAACCTGTTTCGTAATGAATGTAGCTAGATATCTCTGAAAACATCAAACTTACGCTAAATAGCCGATAAATCATAGTTATTTCACGAAACATTCATGAAACGATGACATTCAACGAAATATCGTGTCTCGCAGTGAATGTTGCAAGAAATGTCAGAAAACATAGAAATTATGCTAAATCTCCGCTAAATCATGGTTATATCACGAAACCTTCATGAAACGATGACATTCAACGAAATAACGTGTTTCGCAGTGAAAGTTGCTAGAAATCTCAGAAAACATCAAATCTATGTTAAATCTCCGCTAAATCATGGTTATTTCACGAAACATTCATGAAACGATGAAATACAACGAAATAACGTGTTTCGCACTGAAAGTAGCTAGAAACCTCAGAAAACATCAAATTTAAGCTAAATCTCCACTAAATCACGGTTATTGCACGAAACTTTCATGAAACGATGAAAATCAACGAAATATAGTGTTTCGCAGTGAAAGTAGCAAGAAATGTCAGAAAACATCAAAATTATGCTAAATCTCCGCTAAAATATGGTTATTTCACGAAACATTCATGAAACGATGAAATTCAACGAAATAACGTGATTCGTAGTGAATGTAGCTAGATATCTATGAAACATCAAAATAAAGCCAAATCTACGCTAAATCATGGTTATTTCACGAAACATTCATGAAACGATGAAAATCAACGAAATTACGTGCTTCGTAGTGAATGTAGCTAGATATCTATGAAAACATCAAAATAAAGCTAAATCAACGCTAAATCATCGTTATTTCACGAAACATTCATGAAACGATGAAAATCAACGAAATATCGTGTTTCGCAGTGAAAGTAGCAAGAAATGTCAGAAAACATCAAAATTATGCTAAATCTCCTCTAAAATATGGTTATTTCACGAAACATTCATGAAACGATGAAATTCAACGAAATAACGTGCTTCGTAGTGGATGAGCTAGATATCTATGAAACATCAAAATAAAGCTAAATCTACGCTAAATCATGGTTATTTCACGAAACATTCATGAAACGATGAAAATCAACGAAATAACGTGCTTCGTAGTGAATGTAGCTAGATATCTATGAAAACATCAAAATAAAGCTAAATCTACGCTAAATCATGGTTATTCCACGAAACATTCATGAAACGATGAAAATCAACGAAATCACGTGTTTCGCAGTGAAAGTAGCTAGAAATCTCAGAAAACATCAAAATTAAGCTAAATCTCCGCTAAATCACGGTTATTTCACGAAACACTCATGAAACGATGAAAGTCAACGAAATAGCGTGTTTCGCAGTGAATGTAGCGAGAAAAGTCAGAAAACATCAAAATTAAGCTAAATCTTCGCTAAAACATGGTTATTTCACGAAACATTCATGAAACGATGAAATTCAACGAAATAACGTGCTTCGTAGTGAATGTAGCTAGATATCTATGAAAACATCAAAATAAAGCTATATCTACGCCAAATCATGGTTATTTCACGAAACATTCATGAAACGATGAAAATCAACGAAATATCGTGATTCGCAGTGAAAGTAGCAAGAAATGTCAGAAAACATCAAAATTATGCTAAATCTCCGCTAAAATATGGTTATTTCACGAAACATTCATGAAACGATGAAATTCAACGAAACAACGTGCTTCGTAGTGAATGTAGCTAGATATCTATGAAAACATCAAAATAAAGCTAAATCTACGCTAAATCATGGTTACTTCACGAAACATTCATGAAACGATGAAATTGAAGAATGTGTTTGTGAATTTAGCTAGATATCTATGAAAACATCATATAAGTAAATCTACGCTATCATGTTATTTCACGAAACATTCATGAAACGATGAAATTCAACGAAATATCGTGTTTCGCAGTGAAAGTAGCAAGAAATGTCAGAAAACATCAAAATTAAGCTAAATCTCCGCTAAAACATGGTTATTTCACGAAACATTCATGAAACGATGAAATTCAACGAAATAACGTGTTTCGTAGTGAATGTAGCTAGATATCTATGAAAACATCAAAATAAAGCTAAATCTACGCTAAATCATGGTTATTTCACGAAACATTCATGAAACGATGAAAATCTACGAAATATCGTGTTTCGCAGTGAATGTAGCAAGAAATGTCAGAAAACATCAAAATTAAGCTAATTCTCCGCTAAATCATGGTTATTTCACGAAACATTCATGAAACGTTGAAATTCAACGAAATTACGTGTTTCGCAGTGAATGTTGCTAGATAACTATGAAAACATCAAAATAAATATAAATCTACACTAAATCATGGTTATTTCACAGAACATTCATGAAACGATGAAATTCAACGAAACAACGTGCTTCGCAGGAAAGTAGCTAGAAATCTCAGAAAACATCAAAATTAAGCTAAATCTCCGCTAAATCGCGGTTATTTCACGAAACACTCATGAAACGATGAAAGTCATCGAAATAGCGTGTTTCGCAGTGAATGTAGCAAGAAATGTCAGAAATCATCAAAATTATGCTAAATCTCCGCTAAAATATGGTTATTTCACGAAACATTCATGAAACGATGAAATTCAACGAAACAACGTGCTTCGCAGTGAAAGTAGCTAGAAATCTCAGAAAACATCAAAATTAAGCTAAATCTCCGCTAAATCACGGTTATTTCAGGAAACACTCATGAAACGATGAAAGTCAACGAAATAGCGTGTTTCGCTGTGACTGTAGCGAGAAAAGTCAGAGAACGTCAAAATTAAGCTAAATCTTCGCTAAAACATGGTTATTTCACGAAACATTCATGAAACTATGAAATTCAACGAAACAACGTGCTTCGTAGTGAATGTAGCTAGATATCTATGAAAACATCAAAATAAAGCTAAATCTTCGCTAAATCATGGTTATTTCACGAAACATTGAAGAAACGTTGAAATTCAACGAAATTACGTGTTACGCGGTGAATGTTTCTAGATATCTATGAAAACATCAAAATAAATATAAATCTACACTAAATCATGGTTATTTCACAGAACATTCATGAAACGATGAAATTCAACGAAATAACGTGTTTCGCAGTGAATGTAGCTAGATATGTCTGAAAACATCAAATTTAAGCTAAATCTACGCTAAATAATGGTTATTTCACGAAACATTCATGAAACGATGATATTCAACGAAATATCGTGTTTCGCAGTGAAAGTAGCTAGAAATCTCAGAAAACATCAAAATTAAGCTAAATCTCCGCTAAATCACGGTTATTTCAGGAAACACTCATGAAACGATGAATGTCAACGAAATAGCGTGTTTCGCAGTGACTGTAGCGAGAAAAGACAGAAAACGTCAAAATTAAGCTAAATCTTCGCTAAAACATGGTTATTTCATGAAACATTCATGAAACGATGAAATTCAACGAAATAACGTGCTTCGTAGTGAATGTAGCTAGATAGTTATGAAAACATAACTATTAAGCTAAATATACGCTAAATAATTCTTATTTCACGAAACACTCCTGAAACCACGAAATTCAACGAAATAACGTGTTTCGCAGTGAATGTTGCAAGTAATTTCAGAAAACATCCAAATTATACTAAATCTCCGCTAAAACATGGTTATTTCACAAAACATTCATGAAACGATGAAAATCAACGAAATATCGCGTTTCGCAGTGAAAGTAGCTAGATATCTCTGAAAACATCAAAATTATGCTAAATCTCCGCTAAATCATGGATATTTCACGAAACATTCATGAAACGATGAAATTCAACGAAATATCGTGTTTCGCAGTGAAAGCAGCTAGAAATCTCAGAAAACATCAAAATTATGCTAAATCTCCGCTAAAATATGGTTATTTCACGAAACATTCATGAAATGATGAAATTCAACGAAATAACGTGTTTCGCAGTGAATGTAGCTAGGTATCTCTGAAACTTCAAAGTTAAACTAAATCTACGCTAAATCATGGTTATTCCACGAAACATGCATGAAACGATGAAATTCAACAAAATAACGTGTTTCGCAGTGAAATTAGCAAGAAATGTCAGAAAACATCAAAATTAAGCAAAATTACCGCTAAATAATGTTTATTTCACGAAACATTCATGAAACGATGAAATTCAACGAAATAACGTGTTTCGTAGTGAATGTAGCTAGATATCTCTGAAAACATCAAACTTACGCTAAATCGCCGATAAATCATAGTTATTTCACGAAACATTCATGAAACGATGACATTCAACGAAATATCGTGTTTCGCAGTGAAAGTAGCAAGAAATGTCAGAAAACATCAAAATTATGCTAAATCTCCGCTAAAATATGGTTATTTCACGAAACATTCATGAAACGATGAAATTCAACGAAATAACGTGCTTCGTAGTGAATGTAGCTAGATATCTCAGAAAACATCAAAATAAAGCTAAATCTACGCTAAATCATGGTTATTTCACGAAACATTCATGAAACGATGAAATTCAACGAAATAACGTGCTTCGTAGTGAATGTAGCTAGATATCTATGAAAACATCAAAATAAAGCTAAATCTACGCTAAATCATGGTTATTTCACGAAACATTCATGAAACGATGAAAATCAACGAAATATCGTGTTTCGCAGTGAAAGTAGCAAGAAATGTCAGAAAACATCAAAATTATGCTAAATCTCCGCTAAAATATGGTTATTTCACGAAACATTCATGAAACGATGAAATTCAACGAAATAACGTGCTTCGTAGTGAATGTAGCTAGATATCTATGAAACATCAAAATAAAGCTAAATCTACGCTAAATCATGGTTATTTCACGAAACATTCATGAAACGATGAAAATCAACGAAATAACGTGCTTCGTAGTGAATGTAGCTAGATATATATGAAAACATCAAAATAAAGCTAAATCTACGCTAAATCATGGTTATTTCACGAAACATTCATGAAACGATGAAAATCAACGAAATAACGTGTTTCGCAGTGAAAGTAGCTAGAAATCTCAGAAAACATCAAAATTAAGCTAAATCTCCGCTAAATCACGGTTATTTCACGAAACACTCATGAAACGATGAAAGTCAACGAAATAGCGTGTTTCGCAGTGAATGTAGCGAGAAAAGTCAGAAAACATCAAAATTAAGCTAAATCTTCGCTAAAACATGGTTATTTCACGAAACATTCATGAAACGATGAAATTCAATGAATTAACGTGCTTCGTAGTGAATGTAGCTAGATATCTATGAAAACATCAAAATAAAGCTATATCTACGCCAAATCATGGTTATTTCACGAAACATTCATGAAACGATGAAAATCAACGAAATATCGTGAGTCGCAGTGAAAGTAGCAAGAAATGTCAGAAAACATCAAAATTATGCTAAATCTCCGCTAAAATATGGTTATTTCACGAAACATTCATGAAACGATGAAATTCAACGAAACAACGTGCTTCGTAGTGAATGTAGCTAGATATCTATGAAAACATCAAAATAAAGCTAAATCTACGCTAAATCATGGTTATTTCACGAAACATTCATGAAACGATGAAAATCAACGAAATAACGTGCTTCGTAGTGAATTTAGCTAGATATCTATGAAAACATCAATATAAAGCTAAATCTACCTAAATCAGGTTATTTCACGAAACATTCATGAAACGATGAAATTCAACGAAATATCGTGTTTCGCAGTGAAAGTAGCAAGAAATGTCAGAAAACATCAAAATTAAGCTAAATTCCGCTAAAACATGGTTATTTCACGAAACATTCATGAAACGATGAAATTCAACAAATAACGTGTTTCGTAGTGAATGTAGCCAGATATCTATGCATAAAATAAAGCTAAATCTACGCTAAATCATGGTTATTTCACGAAACATTCATGAAACGATGAAAATCTACGAAATAACGTGTTTCGCAGTGAATGTAGCAAGAAATGTCAGAAAACATCAAAATTAAGCTAAATCTACGCTAAATCATGGTTATTTCACGAAACATTCATGAAACGATGAAAATCAACGAAATATCGTGTTTCGCAGTGAAAGTAGCAAGAAATGTCAGAAAACATCAAAATTATGCTAAATCTCCGCTAAAATATGGTTATTTCACGAAACATTCATGAAACGATGAAATTCAACGAAATAACGTGCTTCGTAGTGAATGTAGCTAGATATCTATGAAAACATCAAAATAAAACTAAATCTACGCTAAATCATGGTTATTTCACGAAACATTCATGAAACGATGAAATTCAACGAAATAACGTGTTTCGCAGTGAATGTAGCTAGATATCTCTGAAAACATCAAATTTAAGCTAAATCTACGCTAAATAATGGTTATTTCACGAAACATTCATGAAACGATGAAATTCAACGAAATATCGTGTTTCGCAGTGAAAGTAGCTAGAAATCTCAGAAAACATCAAAATTAAGCTAAATCTCCGCTAAATCACGGTTATTTCACGAAACACTCATGAAACGATGAAAGTCAACGAAATAGCGTGTTTCGCAGTGAATGTAGCGAGAAAAGTCAGAAAACATCAAAATTAAGCTAAATCTTCGCTAAAACATGGTTATTTCACGAAACATTCATGAAACGATGAAATTCAACGAAATAACGTGCTTCGTAGTGAATGTAGCTAGATATCTATGAAAACATCAAAATAAAGCTATATCTACGCCAAATCATGGTTATTTCACGAAACATTCATGAAACGATGAAAATCAACGAAATATCGTGAGTCGCAGTGAAAGTAGCAAGAAATGTCAGAAAACATCAAAATTATGCTAAATCTCCGCTAAAATATGGTTATTTCACGAAACATTCATGAAACGATGAAATTCAACGAAACAACGTGCTTCGTAGTGAATGTAGCTAGATATCTATGAAAACATCAAAATAAAGCTAAATCTACGCTAAATCATGGTTATTTCACGAAACATTCATGAAACGATGAAAATCAACGAAATAACGTGCTTCGTAGTGAATTTAGCTAGATATCTATGAAAACATCAATATAAAGCTAAATCTACGCTAAATCATGGTTATTTCACGTAACATTCATGAAACGATGAAATTAAACGAAATATCGTGTTTCGCAGTGAAAGTAGTAAGAAATGTCAGAAAACATCAAAATTAAGCTAAATCTCCGCTAAAACACGGTTATTTCACGAAACATTCATGAAACGATGAAATTCAACAAATAACGTGTTTCGTAGTGAATGTAGCCAGATATCTATGAAAACATCAAAATAAAGCTAAATCTACGCTAAATCATGGTTATTTCACGAAACATTCATGAGACGATGAAAATCTACGAAATATCGTGTTTCGCAGTGAATGTAGCAAGAAATGTCAGAAAACATCAAAATTATGCTAATTCTCCGCTAAATCATGGTTATTTCACGAAACATTCATGAAACGATGAAAATCAACGAAATATCGTGTTTCGCAGTGAAAGTAGCAAGAAATGTCAGAAAACATCAAAATTATGCTAAATCTCCGCTAAAATATGGTTATTTCACGAAACATTCATGAAACGATGAAATTCAACGAAATAACGTGCTTCGTAGTGAATGTAGCTAGATATCTATGAAAACATCAAAATAAAGCTAAATTTTCGCTAAATCATGGTTATTTCACGAAACATTCAAGAAACGTTGAAATTCAACGAAATTACGTGTTTCGCAGTGAATGTTGCTAGATATCTATGAAAACATCAAAATAAATATAAATCTACACTAAATCATGGTTATTTCACAGAACATTCATGAAACGATGAAATTCAACGAAATAACGTGCTTCGCAGTGAATGTAGCTAGATATCTCTGAAAACATCAAATTTAAGCTAAATCTACACTAAATAATGGTTATTTCACGAAACATTCATGAAACGATGATATTCAACGAAATATCGTGTTTCGCAGTGAAAGTAGCTAGAAATCTCAAAAAACATAGAAATTATGCTAAATCTCCGCTAAATCATGGTTATATCACGAAACCTTCATGAAACGATGACATTCAACGAAATAACGTGTTTCGCAGTGAAAGTTGCTAGAAATCTCAGAAAACATCAAAATTATGTTAAATCTCCGCTAAATCATGGTTATTTCACGAAACATTCATGAAACGATGAAACACAACGAAATAACGTGTTTCGCACTGAATGTAGCTAGAAACCTCAGAAAACATCAAATTTAAGCTAAATCTCCACTAAATCACGGTTATTGCACGAAACTTTCATGAAACGATGAAAATCAACGAAATATAGTGGTTCGCAGTGAAAGTAGCAAGAAATGTCAGAAAACATCAAAATTATGCTAAATCACCGCTAAAATATGGTTATTTCACGAAACATTCATGAAACGATGAAATTCAACGAAATAACGTGATTCGTAGTGAATGTAGCTAGATATCTATGAAACATCAAAATAAAGCCAAATCTACGCTAAATCATGGCTATTTCACGAAACATTCATGAAACGATGAAAATCAACGAAATTACGTGCTTCGTAGTGAATGTAGCTAGATATCTATGAAAACATCAAAATATAGCTAAATCAACGCTAAATCATGGTTATTTCACGAAACATTCATGAAACGATGAAAATCAGCGAAATATCGTGTTTCGCAGTGAAAGTAGCAAGAAATGTCAGAAAACATCAAAATTATGCTAAATCTCCTCTAAAATATGGTTATTTCACGAAACACTCATGAAACGATGAAAGTCAACGAAATAGCGTGTTTCGCAGTGAATGTAGCGAGAAAAGTCAGAAAACATCAAAATTAAGCTAAATCTTCTCTAAAACATGGTTATTTCACGAAACATTCATGAAACGATGAAATTCAACGAATTAACGTGCTTCGTAGTGAATGTATCTAGATACCTATGAAAACATCACAATAAAGCTATATCTACGCCAAATCATGGTTATTTCACGAAACATTCATGAAACGATGAAAATCAACGAAATATCGTGAGTCGCAGTGAAAGTAGCAAGAAATGTCAGAAAACATCAACATTATGCTAAATCTCCGCTAAAATATGGTTATTTCACGAAACATTCAAGAAACGATGAAATTCAACGAAACAACGTGCTACGTAGTGATGTAGCTAGATATCTATGAAAACATCAAAATAAAGCTAAATCTACGCTAAATCATGGTTATTTCACGAAACATTCATGAAACGATTAAAATCAACGAAATAACGTGCTTCGTAGTGAATTTAGCTAGATATCTATGAAAACATCAATATAAAGCTAAATCTACGCTAAATCATGGTTATTTCACGTAACATTCATGAAACGATGAAATTAAACGAAATATCGTGTTTCGCAGTGAAAGTAGTAAGAAATGTCAGAAAACATCAAAATTAAGCTAAATCTCCGCTAAAACACGGTTATTTCACGAAACATTCATGAAACGTTGAAATTCAACAAATAACGTGTTTCGCAGTGAATGTAGCTAGATATCTCTGAAAACATCAAATTTAAGCTAAATCTACGCTAAATAATGGTTATTTCACGAAACATTCAAGAAACGATGATATTCAACGAAATATCGTGTTTCGCAGTGAAAGTAGCTAGAAATCTCAGAAAACATCAAAATTAAGCTAAATCTCCGCTAAATCACGGTTATTTCAGGAAACACTCATGAAACGATGAAAGTCAACGAAATAGCGTGTTTCAAAGTGACTGTAGCGAGAAAAGTCAGAAAACATCAAAATTAAGCTAAATCTTCGCTAAAACATGGTTATTTCACGAAACATTCATGAAACGATGAAATTCAACGACATAACGTGTTTCGCAGTGAATGTAGCAAGAAATGTCAGAAAACATCAAAATTATGCTAATTCTCCGCTAAATCATGGTTATTTCACGAAACATTCATGAAACGATGAAAATCAACGAAATATCGTGTTTCGCAGTGAAAGTAGCAGAAATGTCAGAAAACATCAAAATTATGCTAAATCTCGCTAAATATGGTTATTTCACGAAACATTCATGAAACGATGAAATTCAACGAAATAACGTGCTTCGTAGTGAAGTAGCTAGATATCTATGAAAACATCAAAATTAAGCTAAATCGCTAAATCATGGTTATTTCACGAAACATTCAAGAAACGTTGAAATTCAACGAAATTACGTGTTTCGCAGTGAATGTAGCTAGATATCTATGAAAACATCAAAATTAAAAATAAATCTCTAAATCATGGTTATTTCACAAAACATTCATGAAACGATGAAATTCAACGAAATAACGTGTTTCGCAGTGAATGTAGCTAGATATCTCTGAAAACATCAAATTTAAGCTAAATCTACTAAATCATGGTTATTTCACGAAACATTCATGAAACGATGAAATTCAACGAAATATCGTGTTTGCAGTGAAAGTAGCAGAAATGTGAAAACATCAAAATTAAGCTAAATCTCCGCTAAAACACTGTATTTCACGAAACATTCATGAAACGATGAAATTCAACGAAATAACGTGTTTCGTAGTGAATGTAGCTAGATATCTATGAAAACATCAAAATAAAGCTAAATCTACGCTAAATCATGGTTATTTCACGAAACATTCATGAAACGATGAAAATTCAAATATCGTGTTTCGCAGTGAATGTAGCAAGAAATGTCAGAAAACATCAAAATTATGCTAATCTCCGCTAAATCATGGTTATTTCACGAAACATTCATGAAACGATGAAATTCAACGAAATATCGTGTTTCGCAGTGAAAGTAGCAAGAAATGTCAGAAAACATCAAAATTACGCTAAATCTCCGCTAAAACATGGTTATTTCACGAAACATTCATGAAACGATGAAATTCAACGAAATAACGTGTTCGTAGTGAATGTAGCTAGATGTAAGCTAAATGCATCAGTTATTTCAGAGATGTCGATACGTGTTCGCAGTGAAAATATCTATGAAAACATCAAAATAAATATAAATCCAACTAAATCATGGTTATTTCACAAACATTCATGAAACGATGAAATTCAACGAAATAACGTGTTTCGCAGTGAATGTAGCTAGATATCTCAGAAAACATCAAAATAAAGCTAAATCTACGCTAAATAATGGTTATTTCACGAAACATTCATGAAGTGATGATATTCAACGAAATATCGTGTTTCGCAGTGAAAGTAGCTAGAAATCTCAGAAAACATCAAAATTAAGCTAAATCTCCGCTAAATCACGGTTATTTCAGGAAACACTCATGAAACGATGAAAGTCAACGAAATAGCGTGTTTCAAAGTGAAAATAGCAAGAAATGTCAGAAAACATCAAAATTATGCTAAATCTCCGCTAAATTATGGTTATTTCACGAAACATTCATGAAACGATGAAATTCAACGAATTAACGTGTTTCGTAATGAATGTAGCTAGATATCTCTGAAAACATCAAACTTACGCTAAATCGCCGATAAATCATAGTTATTTCACGAAACATTCATGAAACTATGACATTCAACGAAATATCGTGTCTCGCAGTGAATGTAGCAAGAAATGTCAGAAAACATCAAAATTATGCTAAATCTCCGCTAAAATATGGTTATTTCACGAAACATTCATGAAACGATGAAATTCAACGAAATAACGTGCTTCGTAGTGAATGTAGCTAGATATCTATGAAAACATCAAAATAAAGCTAAATCTACGCTAAATCATGGTTATTTCACGAAACATTCATGAAACGATGAAAATCAACGAAATAACGAGATTCGTAGTGAATGTAGCTAGATATCTATGAAAACATCAAAATAAAGCTAAATCTACGCTAAATCATGGTTATTTCACGAAACATTCATGAAACGATGAAAATCAACGAAATATCGTGTTTCGTAGTGAAAGTAGCAAGAAATGTCAGAAAACATCAAAATTATGCTAAATCTCCGCTAAAATATGGTTATTTCACGAAACATTCATGAAACGATGAAATTCAACGAAATAACGTGTTTCGTAGTGAATGTAGCTAGATATCTCTGAAAACATCAAACTTACGCTAAATCGCCGATAAATCATAGTTATTTCACGAAACATTCATGAAACGATGACATTCAACGAAATATCGTGTTTCGCAGTGAATGTAGCAAGAAATGTCAGAAAACATAAAAATTATGCTAAATCTCTGCTAAATCATGGTTATATCACGAAACCTTCATGAAACGATGACATTCAACGAAATAACGTGTTTCGCAGTGAAAGTTGCTAGAAATCTCAGAAAACATCAAAATTATGTTAAATCTCCGCTAAATCATGGTTATTTCACGAAACATTCATGAAACGATGAAATACAACGAAATAACGTGTTTCGCAGTGAAAGTAGCTAGAAACCTCAGAAAACATCAAATTTAAGCTAAATCTCCGCTAAATCACGGTTATTACACGAAACATTCATGAAAGGATGAAAATCAACGAAATACCGTGTTTCGCAGTGAAAGTAGCAAGAAATGTCAGAAAACATCAAAATTATGCTAAATCTCCGCTAAAATATGGTTATTTCACGAAACATTCATGAAACGATGAAATTCAACGAAATAACGTGCTTCGTAGTGAATGTAGCTAGATATCTATGAAACATCAAAATAAAGCTAAATCTACGCTAAATCATGGTTATTTCACGAAACATTCATGAAACGATGAAATTCAACGAATTAACGTGTTTCGTAATGAATGTAGCTAGATATCTCTGAAAACATCAAACTTACGCTAAATCGCCGATAAATCATAGTTATTTCACGAAACATTCATGAAACGATGACATTCAACGAAATATCGTGTCTCGCAGTGAATGTAGCAAGAAATGTCAGAAAACATAAAAATTATGCTAAATCTCCGCTAAATCATGGTTATATCACGAAACCTTCATGAAACGATGACATTCAACGAAATAACGTGTTTCGCAGTGAAAGTTGCTAGAAATCTCAGAAAACATCAAAATTATGTTAAATCTCCGCTAAATCATGGTTATTTCACGAAACATTCATGAAACGATGAAATACAACGAAATAACGTGTTTCGCAGTGAAAGTAGCTAGAAACCTCAGAAAACATCAAATTTAAGCTAAATCTCCGCTAAATCACGGTTATTACACGAAACATTCATGAAAGGATGAAAATCAACGAAATATCGTGTTTCGCAGTGAAAGTAGCAAGAAATGTCAGAAAACATCAAAATTATGCTAAATCTCCGCTAAAATATGGTTATTTCACGAAACATTCATGAAACGATGAAATTCAACGAAATAACGTGCTTCGTAGTGAATGTAGCTAGATATCTATGAAACATCAAAATAAAGCTAAATCTACGCTAAATCATGGTTATTACACGAAACATTCTTGAAACGATGAAAATCAACGAAATATCGTGTTTCGCAGTGAAAGTAGCTAGAAATCTCAGAAAACATCAAAATAAAGCTAAATCTACGCTAAATCATGGTTATTTCAAGAAACATTCAAAACAATGAAAATCAACGAAATTACGTGCTTCGTAGTGAATTTAGCTAGTTATCTATGAAAACATCAAAATTAAGCTAAATCTACGCTAAATCATGTTTATTTCACGAAACATTAATGAAACGATGAAATTCAACGAAATAACGTGCTTCGTAGTGAATGTAGCTAGATTTCTATGAAAACATCAAAATAAAGTTAAATATTCGCTAAATCATGGTTATTTCACGAAACATTCAAGAAACGATGAAAATCAACGAAATAACGTGCTTCGTATTGAATTTAGCTAGATATCTATGAAAACATCAAAATAAAGCTAAATCTACGCTAAATCAAGGTTATTTCACGAAACATTCATGAAACGATGAAAATCAACGAAATATCGTGTTTCGCAATGAAAGTAGCAAGAAATGTCAGAAAACATCAAAATTATGCTAAATCTCCGCTAAAATATGGTTATTTCACGAAACATTCATGAAACGATGAAATTCAAGGAAATAACATGCTTCGTAGTGAATGTAGCTAGATATCTATGAAAACATCAAAATAAAGCTAAATCTTCGCTAAATCATGGTTATTTCACGAAACATTCAAGAAACGTTGAAATTCAACGAAATTACGTGTTTCGCAGTGAATGTTGCTAGATATCTATGAAAACATCAAAATAAACATATATCTACGCTAAATCATGGTTATTTCACATAACATTCATGAAACGATGAAATTCAACGAAATAACGTATTTCGCAGTGAATGTAGCTAGAAATCTCAGAAAACATCAAAATTAAGCTGAATCTCCGCTAAATCACGATTATTTCACGAAACACTCATGAAACGATGAAAGTCAACGAAATAGCGTGTTTCGCAGTGACTGTAGCGAGAAAAGTCAGAAAACATCAAAATGAAGCTAAATCTTCGCTAAAACATGTTTATTTCACGAAACATTCATGAAACGATGAAATTCAACGAAATAACGTGTTTCGTAGTGAATGTAGCCAGATATCTATGAAAACATCAAAATTAAGCTAAATCTACGCTAAATCATGGTTATTTCACGAAACATTCTAGAAACCATGAAATTCAACGTAATATCGTGTTTCGCAGTGAAATTAGCAGTAAATGTCAGAAAACATCAAAATTAAGCAAAATCTCCGCTAAATAATGTTTATTTCTCGAAACATTCATGAAACGATGAAATTCAACGAATTAACGTGTTTCTTAATGAATGTAGCTAGATATCTCTGAAAACTTCAAACTTACTCTAAATCGCCGATAAATCATAGTTATTTCACGGAACATTCATGAAACGATGACATTCAACGAAATATCGTGTCTCGCAGTGAATGTAGCAAGAAATGTCAGAAAACATCAAAATTATGCTAAATCTCCGCTAAAACATGGTTATTTCACGAAACATTCATGAAACGATGAAATTCAACGAAACAACGTGCTTCGTGGTGAATGTAGCTAGATATCTATGAAAACATCAAAATAAAGCTAAATCTACGCTAAATCATGGTTATTTCACGAAACATTCATGAAACGATGAAAATCAACGGAATAACGTGCTTCGTAGTGAATTTAGCTAGATATGTATGATAACATCAAAATAAAGCTAAATCTACGCTAAATCATGGTTATTTCACGAAACATTCATGAAACGATGAAAATCAACGAAATATCGTGTTTCGCAGTGAAAGTAGCAAGAAATGTCAGAAAAAATCAAAATTATGCTTAATCTCCGCTAAAATATGGTTATTTCACGAGACATTCGTGAAACGATGAAATTCAACGAAATAACGTGTTTCGCATTGAATGTAGCTAGATATCTCTGAAAACATCAAATTTAAGCTAAATTTACGCTAAATAATGGTTATTTCACGAAACATTCATGAAACGATGAAATTCAACGAAATATCCTGTTTCGCAGTGAAATTAGCAAGAAATGTCAGAAAACATCAAAATTAAGCAAAATTTCCGCTAAATAATGTTTATTTCACGAAACATTCATGAAACGATGAAATTCAACGAATTAACGTGTTTCGTTATGAATGTAGCTAGATATCTCTGAAAACATCAAACTTACGCTAAATAGCCGATAAATCATAGTTATTTCACGATACATTCATTAAACGATGACATTCAACGAAATAACGTGTTTCGCAGTGAAAGTAGCCAGAAACCTCAGAAAACATCAAATTTAAGCTAAATCTCCGCTAAATCACGGTTATTGCACGAAACTTTCATGAAACGATGAAAATCAACGAAATACCGTGTTTCGCAGTGAAAGTAGCAAGAAATGTCAGAAAACATCAAAATTATGCTAAATCTCCGCTAAAATATGGTTATTTCACGGAACATTCATGAAACGATGAAATTCAACGAAATAACGTGCTTCGTAGTGAATGGAGCTAGATATCTATGAAAACATCAAAATAAAGCTAAATCTTCGCTAAATCATTGTTATTTCACGAAACATTCAAGAAACGATGAAATTCATCGAAATTACGTGTTTCGCAGTGAATGTAGCTAGATTTCTATGAAAACATCGAAATAAATAAAAATCTACGCTAAATCATGGTTATTTCACGAAACATTCATGAAACGATGAAATTCAACGAAATATCGTGTTACGCAGTGAAAGTAGCAAGAAATGTCAGAAAACATCAAAATTATGCTATATCTCCGCTAAATCATGGTTATTTCACGAAACATTCATGAAACGATGAAATACAACGAAATCACGTGTTTCGCAGTGAAAGTAGCTAGAAATCTCAGAAAACATCAAAATAAAGCTAAATCTACGCTAAATCATGGTTATTTCAAGAAACATTCAAAACAATGAAAATCAACGAAATAACGTGCTTCGTAGTTAATTTAGCTAGTTATCTATGAAAACATCAAAATTAAGCTAAATCTACGCTAAATCATGTTTATTTCACGAAACATTCATGAAACGATGAAAATCAACGAAATATCGTGTTTCGCAGTGAAAGTAGCAAGAAATGTCAGAAAAAATCAAAATTATGCAAAATCTCCGCTAAAATATGGTTATTTCACGAAACATTAATGAAACGATGAAATTCAACGAAATAACGTGCTTCGTAGTGAATGTAGCTAGATTTCTATGAAAACATCAAAATAAAGTTAAATCTTCGCTAAATCATGGTTATTTCACGAAACATTCAAGAAACGATGAAAATCAACGAAATAACGTGCTTCGTATTGAATTTAGCTAGATATCTATGAAAACATCAAAATAAAGCTAAATCTACGCTAAATCAAGGTTATTTCACGAAACATTCATGAAACGATGAAAATCAACGAAATATCGTGTTTCGCAGTGAAAGTAGCAAGAAATGTCAGAAAACATCAAAATTATGCTAAATCTCCGCTAAAATATAGTTATTTCACGAAACATTCATGAAACGATGAAATTCAAGGAAATGACATGCTTCGTAGTGAATGTAGCTAGATATCTATGAAAACATCAAAATAAAGCTAAATCTTCGCTAAATCATGGTTATTTCACGAAACATTCAAGAAACGTTGAAATTCAACGAAATTACGTGTTTCGCAGTGAATGTTGCTAGATATCTATGAAAACATCAAAATAAATATATATCTACGCTAAATCATGGTTATTTCACATAACATTCATGAAACGATGAAATTCAACGAAATAACGTATTTCGCAGTGAATGTAGCTAGAAATCTCAGAAAACATCAAAATTAAGCTGAATCTCCGCTAAATCACTATTATTTCACGAAACACTCATGAAACGATGAAAGTCAACGAAATAGCGTGTTTCGCAGTGACTGTAGCGAGAAAAGTCAGAAAACATCAAAATTAAGCTAAATCTTCGCTAAAACATGGTTATTTCACGAAACATTCATGAAACGATGAAATTCAACGAAATAACGCGCTTCGTAGTGAATGTAGCTAGATAGTTATGAAAACATATAAATTAAGCTAAATATACGCTAAATAATGGTTATTACACGAAACATTCATGAAACCACGAAATTCAACGAAATAACGTGTTTCGCAGTGAATGTAGCAAGTAATTTCAGAAAACATCCAAATTATACTAAATCTCCGCTAAAACATGGAAATATCACAAAACATTCATGAAACGATGAAAATCAACGAAATATCGCGTTTCGCCGTGAAAGTAGCTAGATATCTCAGAAAACATCAAAACTATGCTAAATCTCCGCTAAATAATGGATATTTCACGAAACATTCATGAAACGATGGAAGTCAACGAAATATCGTGTTTCGCAGTGAAAGTAGCAAGAAATGTCAGAAAACATCAAAATTAATCTAAATCTCCGCTAAATAATGTTTTTTTCACGAAACATTCATGAAACGATGAAATTCAACGAAATAACGTGTTTCGTAGTGAATGTAGCTAGATATCTATGAAAACATCAAAATTAAGCTAAATCTACGCTAAATCATGGTTATTTCACGAAACATTGTAGAAACCATGAAATTCTACGTAATATCGTGTTTCGCAGTGAAATTAGCAGTAAATGTCAGAAAACATCAAAATTAAGCAAAACCTCCGCTAAATAATGTTTATTCCACGAAACATTCATGAAACGATGAAATTCAACGAATTAACGTGTTTCGTAATGAATGTAGCTAGATATCTCTGAAAACTTCAAACTTACGCTAAATCGCCGATAAATCATAGTTATTTCACGGAACATTCGTGAAACGATGACATTCAACGAAATATCGTGTCTCGCAGTGAATGTAGCAAGAAATGTCAGAAAGCATCAAAATTATGCTAAATCTCCGCTAAAATATGGTTATTTCACGAAACATTCATGAAACGATGAAATTCAACGAAACAACGTGCTTCGTGGTGAATGTAGCTAGATATCTATGAAAACATCAAAATAAAGCTAAATCTACGCTAAATCATGGTTATTTCACGAAACATTCATGAAACGATGAAAATCAACGGAATAACGTGCTTCGTAGTGAATTTAGCTAGATATGTATGATAACATCAAAATAAAGCTAAATCTACGCTAAATCATGGTTATTTCACGAAACATTCATGAAACGATGAAAATCAACGAAATATCGTGTTTCGCAGTGAAAGTAGCAAGAAATGTCAGAAAAAATCAAAATTATGCTAAATCTCCGCTAAAATATGGTTATTTCACGATACATTCATGAAACGATGAAATTCAACGAAATAACGTGTTTCGCATTGAATGTAGCTAGATATCTCTGAAAACATCAAATTTAAGCTAAATTTACGCTAAATAATGGTTATTTCACGAAACATTCATGAAACGATGAAATTCAACGAAATATCGTGTTTCGCAGTGAAATTAGCAAGAAATGTCAGAAAACATCAAAATTAAGCAAAATTTCCGCTAAATAATGTTTATTTCACGAAACATTCATGAAACGATGAAATTCAACGAATTAACGTGTTTCGTAATGAATGTAGCTAGATATCTCTGAAAACATCAAACTTACGCTAAATCGCCGATAAATCATAGTTATTTCACGAAACATTCATGAAACGATGACATTCAACGAAATATCGTGTCTCGCAGTGAATGTAGCAAGAAATGTCAGAAAACATAAAAATTATGCTAAATCTCCGCTAAATCATGGTTATATCACGAAACCTTCATGAAACGATGACATTCAACGAAATAACGTGTTTCGCAGTGAAAGTTGCAAGAAATCTCAGAAAACATCAAAATTATGTTAAATCTCCGCTAAATCATGGTTATTTCACGAAACATTCATGAAACGATGAAATACAACGAAATAACGTGTTTCGCAGTGAAAGTAGCTAGAAACCTGAGAAAACAACAAATTTAAGCTAAATCTCCGCTAAATCACGGTTATTGCACGAAACTTTCATGAAACGATGAAAATCAATGAAATACCGTGTTTCGCAGTGAAAGTAGCAAGAAATGTCAGAACTCATCAAAATTATGCTAAATCTCCGCTAAAATATGGTTATTTCACGAAACATTCATGAAACGATGAAATTCAACGAAATAACGTGCTTCGTAGTGAATGTAGCTAGATATCTATGAAACATCAAAATAAAGCTAAATCTACGCTAAATCATGGTTATTTCACGAAACATTCATGAAACGATGAAAATCAACGAAATAACGTGCTTCGTAGTGAATGTAGCTAGATATCTATGAAAACATCAAAATAAAGCTAAATCTACGCTAAATCATGGTTATTTCACGAAACATCTTGAAACGATGAAAATCAACGAAATATCGTGTTTGGCAATGAAAGTAGCAAGAAATGTCAGAAAACATCAAAATTATGCTAAATCCCCGCTAAAATATGGTTATTTCACGAAACATTCATGAAACGATGAAATTCAACGAAATAACGTGCTTCGCAGTGAAAGTAGCTAGAAATCTCAGAAAACATCCATATTAAGCATAATCACCGCTAAAACATGGGTATTTCACGAAACATTCATGAAACGATGAAATTCAACGAAATAACGTGTTTCGTAGTGAAAGTAGCTAGATATCTATGAAAACATCAAAATTAAACTAAATATACGCTAAATAATGGTTATTTCACGAAATATTCATGAAACCATGAAATTCAACGAAATAACGTGTTTCGCAGTGAATGTAGCAAGTAATTTCAGAAAACATCCAAATTATACTAAATCTCCGCTAAAACATGGTTATATCACGAAACATTCATGAAACGATGAGATTCAACGAAATATCGTGTTTCGCAGTGAAAGTAGCAAGAAATGTCAGAAAACATCAAAATTATGCTAAATCTCCGCTAAATCATGGTTATTTCACGAAACATTCATGAAACGATGAAATTCAACGAAATAACGTGTTTCGTAGTGAAAGTAGCTAGATATCTATGAAAACATCAAAATTAAGCTAAATCTACGCTAAATCATGGTTATTTCATGAAACATTCATGAAACGATGAAATTCAACGAAATATCGTGTTTCGCAGTGAAAGTAGCAAGAAATTTCAGAAAACATCCAAATTAAGCATAATCTCCGCCAAAACATGGTTATTCCACGAAACATTCATGAAACGATGAAATTCAACGAAATAACGTATTTCGTAGTGAAAGTAGCTAGATATCTTTGAAAACATCTAAATTAAGCTAAATATACGCTAAATAATGGTTATTTCACGAAACATTCATGAAACCACGAAATTCAACGAAATAACGTGTTTCGCAGTGAATGTAGCAGTAATTTCAGAAAACATCCAAATTATATAAATCTCCTCTAAAACATGGTTATATCACAAAACATTCATGAAAAGATGAAAATCAAAAATATCGTTTCGCAGTGAAAGTAGCTAGATATCTCTGAAAACATCAAAATTATGCTAAATCTCCTCTAAATCATGGTTATTTCACGAAACATTCATGAAACGATGAAAATCAACGAAATATCGTGTTTCGCAGTGAAAGTAGCAAGAAATGTCAGAAAACATCAAAATTATGATATATCTCCGCTAAATCATGGTTATTTCACGAAACAATCATGAAACGATGAAATACAACGAAATAACCTGTTTCGCAGTGAAAGTAGCTAGAAATCACGGAAAACATATAAATTAAGCTAAATGTCCGCTAAATCACGGTTATTTCAAGAAACACTCATGAAACGATGAAAGTCAACGAAATATCGTGTTTCGCAGTGAAGGTAGCAAGAAAAGTCAGAAAACTTCAAAATTAAGCTAAGTCTTCGCTAAAACATGGTTATTACACGAAACATTCATGAAACGATGAAATTCAACGAAATAACGTGCTTCGTAGTGAATGTAGCTAGTTATCTATGAAAACATCAGAATAAAGCTAAATCTACGCTAAATCATGGTTATTTCACGAAACATTCATGAAACGATGAAAATCAACAAAATAACGTGCTTCGTAGTGAATGTAGCTAGATATCTATGGAAACATCAAAACTACGCTAAATCTCCGCTAATTCATGGTTATTTCACGAAACATTCATGAAACGATGAAATTCAGCGAAATTTCGTGTTTCGCAGTGAAAGTAGCAAGAAATGTCAGAAAACATTAAAATTAAGCTACATATCCGCTAAAACATTGTTACTTCGCGAAACATTCATGAAACGATGAAATTCACGAAATAACGTGTTTCTCAGTGAATGTAGCTAGATATCTCTGAAAACATCATAATTGAGCTAAATCTCAGCTAAATCATGGTTATTTCACGAAACATTCATGAAACGATGAAATTCAACGAAATAACGTGTTTCGCAGTGAAAGTAGCTAGATATCCATGAAAACATCAAAATTAAGCTAAATCTACGCTAAATCATGGTTATTTCACGAAACATTCATGAAACGATGAAAATCAACGAAATATCGTGTTTCGCAGTGAAAGTAGCAAGAAATGTCAGAAAACATCAAAATTAAGCTAAATCTCCGCTAAATAATGGTTATTTCACGAAACATTCATGAAACGATGAAATAAACGAAATAACGTGTTTCGCAGTGAAAGTAGCTAGAAATCTCAGAAAACATCAAAATTAAGCTAAATCTCCGCTAAATCACGGTTATTTCACGAAACATTCATGAAACGATGAAAGTCAACGAAATTACGTGTTTCGCAGTGAAAGTAGCAAAAATGTCAGAAAACATCAAAATTAAGCTAAATCTCCGCTAAAACATGGTTATTTCACGAAACATTCATGAAACGATGAAATACAACGAAATAACGTGTTTCGCAGTGAAAGTAGCTAGAAATCTCAGAAAACATCAAAATTAAGCTAAATCTCCGCTAAATCTCGGTTATTTCACGAAACACTCATGAAACGATGAAAGTCAACGAAATATCGTGTTTCGCAGTGAAAGTAGCAAGAAAAGTCAGAAAACATCAAAATTAAGCTAAGTCTTCGCTAAAACATGGTTATTTCACGAAACACTCATGAAACGATGAAATTCACCGAAATAACGTGCTCCGTTGTGAATGTAGCTAGATATCTATGAAAACATCAAAGTAAAGTTAAATCTACGCTAAATCATGGTTATTTCACGAAACATTCATGAAACGATCAAAATCAACGAAATAACGTGCTTCGTAGTGAATGTAGCTAGATATCTATGAAAACATCAAAATAAAGCTAAATCTACGCTAAATCATGGTTTTTTCGCGAAACATTCATGATACGATGAAAATCAACGAAATATCGTGTTTCGCAGTGAAAGTAGCAAGAAATGTCAGAAAACATCAAAATTATGATAAATCTCCGCTAAATCATGGTTATTTCACGAAACATTCATGAAACGATGAAATACAACGAAATAACGTGTTTCGCAGTGAAAGTAGCTAGAAATCTAAGAAAACATAAAAATTAAGCTGAATCTCCGCTAAATCACGGTTATTTCACGAAACACTCATGAAACGATGAAAGTCAACGAAATATCGTGTTTCGCAATGAAAGTAGCAAGAAATGTCATAAACCATCAAAATTATGCTAAATCTCCGCTACAATATGGTTATTTCACGAAACATTCATGAAACGATGGAATTCAACGAAATAACGTGCTTCGTAGTGAATTTAGCTAGATATCTATGAAAACATCAAAATAAAACTAAATCTACGCTAAATCATGGTTATTTCACGCAACATTCATGAAACGATGAAAATCAACGAAATATCGTGTTTCGCAGTGAAAGTAGCAAGAAATGTCAGAGAACATCAAAATTAGGCAAAATCTCCGCTGAACAATATTTATTTCACGAAACATTCACGAAACGATGAAATTCAACGAAATAACGTGTTTCGTAGTGAATGTAGCTAGATATCTTTGAAAACATCATAATTACACTAAATCGCTGATAAATCATAGTTATTTCACGAAACATTCATGAAACGATGACATTCAACGAAATATCGTGTTTCGCAGTGAATTTAGCTAGATATCTATGAAAACATCAAAATAAAGCTAAATCCACGCTAAATCATGGTTATTTCACGAAACATTCATGAAACGATGAAAAACAACGAAATATCGTGTTTCGCAGTGAAAGTAGCAAGAAATGTCAGAAACCATCAAAATTATGCTAAATCTCCGCTACAATATGGTTATTTCACGAAACATTCATGAAACGATGAAATTCAACGAAATAACGTGCTTCGTAGTGAATGTAGCTAGATATCTATGAAAACATCAAAATAAAGCTAAGTTTTCGCTAAATCATGGTTATTTCATGAAACATTCATGAAACGATGAAATTCAACGAAATATCATGTTTCGCAGTGAAAGTAGCTAGAAATCTCAGAAAACATCCAAATTAAACATGATCTCCGCCAAAACACGTTTATTCCACGAAACACTCATGAAACGATGAAAGTCAACGATATATCGTGTTACGCAGTGAAAGTAGCAAGAAAAGTCAGAAAAAATCAAAATTATGATAAGTCTTCGCTAAAACATGGTTATTTCACGAAACATTCATGAAACGGTGAAACTCAACGAAATAACGTGCTTCGTAGGAATGTAGCTAGATATCTATGAAAACATCAAAATAAAGTTAGATCTACCCTAAATCATGGTTATTTCACGATACATTCATGAATCGATGAAAATCAACGAAATATCGGGTTTCGCAGTGAAAGTAGCTAGATATCTCTGAAAACATCAAAATTTAGCTAAATCTCCGCTAAATCACGGTTATTTCACGAAACACTCATGAAACGATGAAAGTCAACGAAATATCGTGTTTCGCAATGAAAGTAGCAAGAAAAGTCAGAAAAAATCAAAATTAAGCTAAGTATTCGCTTAAACATCGTTATTTCATGAAACATTCATGAAACGATGAAATTCAACGAAATAACCTGCTTCGTAGTGAATGTATCTAGATATCTATGAAAACATCAAGATAAAGCTAAATCTACGCTAAATCATGGTTATTTCACGGAACATTGATGAAACGATGAAATTCAACGAAATAACGTGTTTCGCAGTGAAACTAGCTAGAAATCTCAGAAAATATCAAAATTAAGCTAAACCTCCGCTAAATCACGGTTATTTCACGAAACACTCATGAAACGATGAAAGTCAAAGAAATATCGTGTTTCGCAGTGAAAGTAGCAAGAAAAGTCAGAAAACATCAAAATTAAGCTAAGTCTTCGCTAAAACATGGCTATTTCACGAAACATTCATGAAACGATGAAATTCAACGAAATAACGTGCTTCGTAGTGAATGTAGCTAGATATCTATGAAAACATCAAAATATAGCTAAATCTACGCTAAATCATGTTTATTTCACGCAACATTCATGAAACGAAGAAAATTAACGAAATAACGTGTTTCGCAGTGAATGTAGCTAGATATCTATGAAAACGTGAAAATGAATATAAATCTACGCTAAATAATGGGTATTTCACGAAACATTCATGAAACGATGAAATTCAACAAAATAACGTGTTTCGCAGTGAAAGTAGCTAGGTATCTCAGAAAACATCAAAATTAAGCTAAATCTCCGATAAATCACGGTTATTTCACGAAACACTCATGAAACGATGAAAGTCAACGAAATATCGTGTTTCGCAATGAAAGTATGAAGAAAAGTCTGAAAACATCAAAATTAAGCTAAGTCTTCGCTAAAACATGGTTATTTCACGATACATTCATGAAACGATGAAATTCAACGATATAACGTGCTTCGTAGTGAATGTAGCTAGATATCTATGAAAACATCAAAATAAAGCTAAATCTACGCTAAATCATGGTTATTTCACGAAACATTCATGAAACGATGAAAATCAACGAAATAACGTGCTTCGTAGTGAATGTAGCTAGATATCTATGAAAACATCAAAATAAAGCTAAATCTACGCTAAATCATGGTTATTTCACGAAACATTCATGAAACGATGAAAAAAAACGAAATAACGTGCTTCGTAGTGAATGTAGCTAGATATCTCTGAAAACATCAAACTTACGCTAAATCGCCGATAAATCATAGTTATTTCACGAAACACTCATGAAACGATGAAATTCACCGAAATGACGTGCTCCGTTGTGAATGTAGCTAGATATCTATGAAAACATCAAAGTAAAGCTAAATCTACGCTAAATCATGGTTATTTCACGAAACATTCATGAAACGATCAAAACCAACGAAATAACGTGCTTCGTAGTGAATGTAGCTAGATATCTATGAAAACATCAAAATAAAGCTAAATCTACGCTAAATCATGGTTTTTCCACGAAACAATCATGAAACGATGAAAATCAACGAAATATCGTGTTTCGCAGTGAAAGTAGCAAGAAATGTCAGAAAACATCAAAATTATGATAAATCTCCGCTAAATCGTGGTTATTTCACGAAACATCATGAAACGATGAAATACAACGAAATATCGTGTTTCGCAGTGAAAGTAGCAAGAAATGTCAGAAAACATCTAAATTATGCTAAATCTCCGCTAAAATATGGTTATTTCACGAAACATTCATGAAACGATGAAATTCAACGAAATAACGTGTTTCGCAGTGAATGTAGCTAGATATCTCTGAAAACATCAAATTTAAGCTAAATCTACGCTAAATAATGGTTATTTCACGAAACATTCATGAAACGATGATATTCAACGAAATAACGTGTTTCGCAGTGAAAGTAGCAAGTAATTTCAGAAAACATCCAAATTATACTAAATCTCCGCTAAAACATGGTTATTTCACAAAACATTCATGAAACGATGAAAATCAACGAAATATCGCGTTTCGCAGTGAAAGTAGCTAGATATCTCTGAAAACATCAAAATTATGCTAAATCTCCGCTAAATCATGGATATTTCACGAAACATTCATGAAACGATGAAATGCAACGAAATATCGTGTATCGCAGTGAAAGTAGCAAGAAATGTCGGACAGCATCGAAATTACGCTAAATCTACGCTAAAACATTGTTATTTCACGAAACATTCATGAAACGATGAAATTCAACGAAATTACGTGCTTCGTAGTGAATGTAGCTAGATATCTATGAAACATCAAAATAAAGCTAAATCTACGCTAAATCATGGTTATTTCACGAAACATTCATGAAACGATGAAAATCAACGAAATAACGTGCTTCGTAGTGAATGTAGCTAGATATCTATGAAAACATCAAAATAAAGCTAAATCTACGCTAAATCATGGTTATTTCACGAAACATTCATGAATCGATGAAAATCAACGAAATATCGTGTTTCGCAGTGAAAGTAGCAAGAAATGTCAGAAAACATCAAAATTATGCTAAATCTCCGCTAAAATATGGTTATTTCACGAAACATTCATGAAACGATGAAATTCAACGAAATAACGTGCTTCGTAGTGAATGTAGCTAGATATCTATGAAAACATCAAAATAAAGCTAAATCTTCGCTAAATCATGGTTATTTCATGAAACATTCATGAAACGATGAAATTCAACGAAATATCGTGTTTCGCAGTGAAAGTAGCTAGAAATCTCAGAAAACATCCAAATTAAGCATAATCTCCGCTAAAACATGGTTATTTCACGAAACATTCATGAAACGATGAAATTCAACGAAATAACGTGTTTCGTAGTGAAAGTAGCTAGATATTTATGTAAACAGCAAAACTAAGCTAAATATACGCTAAATAATGGTTATTTCACGAAACATTCATGAAACCATGAAATTCAACGAAATAACGTGTTTCGCAGTGAATGTAGCAAGTAATTTCAGAAAACATCCAAATTATACTAAATCTCCTCTAAAACATGGTTATATCACAAAACATTCATGAAAAGATGAAAATCAACGAAATATTGCGTTTCGCAGTGAAAGTAGCTAGATATCTCTGAAAACATCAAAATTATGCTAAATCTCCGCTAAATAATGAATATTTCACGAAACATTCATGAAACGATGAAAATCAACGAAATATCGTGTTTCGCAGTGAAAGTAGCAAGAAATGTCAGAAAACATCAAAATTATGATATATCTCCGCTAAATCATGGTTATTTCACGAAACAATCATGAAACGATGAAATACTACGAAATAACCTGTTTCGCAGTGAAAGTAGCTAGAAATCACGGAAAACATATAAATTAAGCTAAATGTCCGCTAAATCACGGTTATTTCAAGAAACACTCATGAAACGATGAAAGTCAACGAAATATCTTGTTTCGCAGTGAAAGTAGCAAGAAAAGTCAGAAAACATCAAAATTAAGCTAAGTCTTCGCTAAAACATGGTTATTACACGAAACATTCATGAAACGATGAAATTCAACGAAATAACGTGCTTCGTAGTGAATGTAGCTAGTTATCTATGAAAACATCAGAATAAAGCTAAATCTACGCTAAATCATGGTTATTTCACGAAACATTCATGAAACGATGAAAATCAACAAAATAACGTGCTTCGTAGTGAATGTAGCTAGATATCTATGGAAACATCAAAACTACGCTAAATCTCCGCAAATTCATGGTTATTTCACGAAACATTCATGAATCGATGAAATTCAGCGAAATATCGTGTTTCGCAGTGAAAGTAGCAAGAAATGTCAGAAAACATCAAAATTAAGCTAAATATCCGCTAAAACATTGTTATTTCACGAAACATTCATGAAACGATGAAATTCAACGAAATAACGTGTTTCGCAGTGAATGTAGCTAGATATCTCTGAAAACATCAAAATTGAGCTAAATCTCAGCTAAATCATGGTTATTTCACGAAACATTCATGAAACGATGAAATTCAACGAAATAACGTGTTTCGCAGTGAATGTAGTTAGACGTCCCTGAAAACATCAAAATTAAGCTAAATCTACGCTAAATCATGGTTATTTCACGAAACATTCATGAAACGATGAAAATCAACGAAATATCGTGTTTCGCAGTGAAAGTAGCAAGAAATGTCAGAAATCATCAAAATTACGCTAAATATCCGCTAAAATATGGTTATTTCACGAAACATTCATGAAACGATGAAATTAAACGAAATAACGTGTTTCGCAGTGAAAGTAGCTAGAAATCTCAGAAAACATCAAAATTAAGCTAAATCTCCGCTAAATCACGGTTATTTCACGAAACATTCATGAAACGATGAAAGTCAACGAAATTACGTGTTTCGCAGTGAAAGTAGCAAGAAAAGTCAGAAAACATCAAAATTAAGCTAAGTCTTCGCTAAAACATGGTTATTTCACGAAACATTCATGAAACGATGAAATTAAACGAAATAACGTGTTTCGCAGTGAAAGTAGCTAGAATTCTCAGAAAACATCAGAATTAAGCTAAATCTCCGCTAAATCACGGTTATTTCACGAAACACTCATGAAACGATGAAAGTCAACGAAATATCGTGTTTCGCAGTGAAAGTAGCAAGAAAAGTCAGAAAACATCAAAATTAAGCTAAGTCTTCGCTAAAACATGGTTTTTTCACGAAACATTCATGAAACGATGAAATTCACCGAAATAACGTGCTCCGTTGTGAATGTAGCTAGATATCTATGAAAACATCAAAGTAAAGTTAAATCTACGCAAAATCATGGTTATTTCACGAAACATTCATGAAACGATCAAAATCAACGAAATAACGTGCTTCGTAGTGAATGTAGCTAGATATCTATGAAAACATCAAAATAAAGCTAAATCTACGCTAAATCATGGTTTTTTCGCGAAACATTCATGATACGATGAAAATCAACGAAATATCGTGTTTCGCAGTGAAAGTAGCAAGAAATGTCAGAAAACATCAAAATTATGATAAATCTCCGCTAAATCATGGTTATTTCACGAAACATTCATGAAACGATGAAATACAACGAAATAACGTGTTTCGCAGTGAAAGTAGCTAGAAATCTAAGAAAACATAAAAATTAAGCTGAATCTCCGCTAAATCACGGTTATTTCACGAAACACTCATGAAACGATGAAAGTCAACGAAATATCGTGTTTCGCAATGAAAGTAGCAAGAAATGTCATAAACCATCAAAATTATGCTAAATCTCCGCTACAATATGGTTATTTCACGAAACATTCATGAAACGATGGAATTCAACGAAATAACGTGCTTCGTAGTGAATTTAGCTAGATATCTATGAAAACATCAAAATAAAACTAAATCTACGCTAAATCATGGTTATTTCACGCAACATTCATGAAACGATGAAAATCAACGAAATATCGTGTTTCGCAGTGAAAGTAGCAAGAAATGTCAGAGAACATCAAAATTAGGCAAAATCTCCGCTGAACAATATTTATTTCACGAAACATTCACGAAACGATGAAATTCAACGAAATAACGTGTTTCGTAGTGAATGTAGCTAGATATCTTTGAAAACATCATAATTACACTAAATCCCTGATAAATCATAGTTATTTCACGAAACATTCATGAAACGATGACATTCAACGAAATATCGTGTTTCGCAGTGAATTTAGCTAGATATCTATGAAAACATCAAAATAAAGCTAAATCCACGCTAAATCATGGTTATTTCACGAAACATTCATGAAACGATGAAAAACAACGAAATATCGTGTTTCGCAGTGAAAGTAGCAAGAAATGTCAGAAACCATCAAAATTATGCTAAATCTCCGCTACAATATGGTTATTTCACGAAACATTCATGAAACGATGAAATTCAACGAAATAACGTGCTTCGTAGTGAATGTAGCTAGATATCTATGAAAACATCAAAATAAAGCTAAGTTTTCGCTAAATCATGGTTATTTCATGAAACATTCATGAAACGATGAAATTCAACGAAATATCATGTTTCGCAGTGAAAGTAGCTAGAAATCTCAGAAAACATCCAAATTAAGCATGATCTCCGCCAAAACACGTTTATTCCACGAAACACTCATGAAACGATGAAAGTCAACGATATATCGTGTTACGCAGTGAAAGTAGCAAGAAAAGTCAGAAAAATCAAAATTATGCTAAGTCTTCGCTAAAACATGGTTATTTCACGAAACATTCATGAAACGGTGAAACTCAACGAAATAACGTGCTTCGTAGGAATGTAGCTAGATATCTATGAAAACATCAAAATAAAGTTAGATCTACCCTAAATCATGGTTATTTCACGATACATTCATGAAACGATGAAAATCAACGAAATATCGTGTTTCGCAGTGAAAGTAGCTAGATATCTCTGAAAACATCAAAATTTAGCTAAATCTCCGCTAAATCACGGTTATTTCACGAAACACTCGTGAAACGATGAAAGTCAACGAAATATGGTGTTTCGCATTGAAAGTAGCAAGAAAAGTCAGAAAAAATCAAAATTAAGCTAAGTATTCGCTAAAACATCGTTATTTCATGAAACATTCATGAAACGATGAAATTCAACGAAATAACCTGCTTCGTAGTGAATGTATCTAGATATCTATGAAAACATCAAGATAAAGCTAAATCTACGCTAAATCATGTTTATTTCACGCAACATTCATGAAACGAAGAAAATTAACGAAATAACGTGTTTCGCAGTGAATCTAGCTAGATATCTATGAAAACGTGAAAATGAATATAAATCTACGCTAAATAATGGGTATTTCACGAAACATTCATGAAACGATGAAATTCAACAAAATAACGTGTTTCGCAGTGAAAGTAGCTAGATATCTCAGAAAACATCAAAATTAAGCTAAATCTCCGATAAATCACGGTTATTTCACGAAACACTCATGAAACGATGAAAGTCAACGAAATATCGTGTTTCGCAATGAAAGTATGAAGAAAAGTCTGAAAACATCAAAATTAAGCTAAGTCTTCGCTAAAACATGGTTATTTCACGATACATTCATGAAACGATGAAATTCAACGATATAACGTGCTTCGTAGTGAATGTAGCTAGATATCTATGAAAACATCAAAATAAAGCTAAATCTACGGTAAATCATGGTTATTTCACGAAACATTCATGAAACGATGAAAATCAACGAAATAACGTGCTTCGTAGTGAATGTAGCTAGATATCTATGAAAACATCAAAATAAAGCTAAATCTACGCTAAATCATGGTTATTTCACGAAACATTCATGAAACGATGAAAAAAAACGAAATAACGTGCTTCGTAGTGAATGTAGCTAGATATCTCTGAAAACATCAAACTTACGCTAAATCGCCGATAAATCATAGTTATTTCACGAAACACTCATGAAACGATGAAATTCACCGAAATGACGTGCTCCGTTGTGAATGTAGCTAGATATCTATGAAAACATCAAAGTAAAGCTAAATCTACGCTAAATCATGGTTATTTCACGAAACATTCATGAAACGATCAAAACCAACGAAATAACGTGCTTCGTAGTGAATGTAGCTAGATAACTATGAAAACATCAAAATAAAGCTAAATCTACGCTAAATCATGGTTTTTCCACGAAACAATCATGAAACGATGAAAATCAACGAAATATAGTGTTTCGCAGTGAAAGTAGCAAGAAATGTCAGAAAACATCAAAATTATGATAAATCTCCGCTAAATCGTGGTTATTTCACGAAACATCATGAAACGATGAAATACAACGGAATATCGTGTTTCGCAGTGAAAGTAGCAAGAAATGTCAGAAAACATCTAAATTATGCTAAATCTCCGCTAAAATATGGTTATTTCACGAAACATTCATGAAACGATGAAATTCAACGAAATAACGTGTTTAGCAGTGAATGTAGCTAGATATCTCTGAAAACATCAAATTTAAGCTAAATCTACGCTAAATAATGGTTATTTCACGAAACATTCATGAAACGATGATATTCAACCAAATAAAGTGTTTCGCAGTGAAAGTAGCAAGTAATTTCAGAAAACATCCAAATTATACTAAATCTCCGCTAAAACATGGTTACTTCACAAAACATTCATGAAACGATGAAAATCAACGAAATATCGGGTTTCGCAGTGAAAGTAGCTAGATATCTCTGAAAACATCAAAATTATGCTAAATCTCCGCTAAATCATGTATATTCCACGAAACATTCATGAAACGATGAAATTCAACGAAATATCGTGTTTCGCAGTGAAAGTAGCTAGAAATGTCGGACAACATCAAAATTACGCTAAATCTACGCTAAAACATTGTTATTTCACGAAACATTCATGAAACGATGAAATTCAACGAAATTACGTGTTTCGCAGTGAATGTAGCTAGATATCTGTGAAAACATGAAAATAAATATAAATCTACGCTAAATAATGGGTATTTCACGAAACATTCATGAAACGATGAAATTCAACGAAATTACGTGCTTCGTAGTGAATATAGCTAGATATCTATGAAAACATCAAAGTAAAGCTAAATCTACGCTAAATCATGGTTATTTCACGAAACATTCATGAAACGATCAAAATGAACGAAATAACGTGCTTCGTAGTGAATGTAGCTAGATATCTATGAAAACATCAAAATAAAGCTAAATCTACGCTAAATCATGGTTTTTCTACGAAACAATCATGAAACGATGAAAATCAACGAAATATCGTGTTTCGCAGTGAAAGTAGCAAGAAATGTCAGAAAACATCAAAATTATGCTAAATCTCCGCTAAAATATGGTTATTTCACGAAACATTCATGAAACGATGAAATTAAACGAAATAACGTGTTTCGCAGAGAATGTAGCTAGATAACACTGAAAACATCAAATTTAAGCTAAATCGACGCTAAATAATGGTTATTTCACGAAACATTGATGAAACGATGAAAATCAACGAAATATCGTGTTTCGCAGTGAAAGTAGCAAGAAATGTCAGAAAACATCAAAATTATGATAAATCTCCGCTAAATCGTGGTTATTTCACGAAACATCATGAAACGATGAAATACAACGAAATATCGTGTTTCGCAGTGAAAGTAGCAAGAAATGTCAGAAAACATCTAAATTATGCTAAATCTCCGCTAAAATATGGTTATTTCACGAAACATTCATGAAACGATGAAATTCAACGAAATAACGTGTTTCGCAGTGAATGTAGCTAGATATCTCTGAAAACATCAAATTTAAGCTAAAACTATGCTAAATAATGGTTATTTCACGAAACATTCATGAAACGATGATATTCAACGAAATAACGTGTTTCGCAGTGAAAGTAGCAAGTAATTTCAGAAAACATCCAAATTATACTAAATCTCCGCTAAAACATGGTTATTTCACAAAACATTCATGAAACGATGAAAATCAACGAAATATCGGGTTTCGCAGTTAAAGTAGCTAGATATCTCTGAAAACATCAAAATTATGCTAAATCTCCGATAAATCATGTATATTCCACGAAACATTCATGAAACGATGAAATGCAACGAAATATCGTGTATCGCAGTGAAAGTAGCAAGAAATGTCGGACAGCATCGAAATTACGCTAAATCTACTCTAAAACATTGTTATTTCACGAAACATTCATGAAACGATGAAATTCAACGAAATTACATGTTTCGCAGTGAATGTAGCTAGATATCTGTGAAAACATGAAAATAAATATAAATCTACGCTATATAATGGGTATTTCACGAAACATTCATGAAACGATGAAATTCAACGAAATTACGTGCTTCGTAGTGAATATAGCTAGATATCTATGAAAACATCAAAATAAAGCTAAATCTACGCTAAATCATTGTTATTTCACGAAACATTCATGAAACGATGAAAATCTACGAAATAACGTGCTTCGCAGTGAAAGTAGCTAGATATCTCAGAAAACATCAAAATTAAGCTAAATCTAAGCTAAATCACGGTTATTTCACGAAACACTCATGAAACGATGAAAGTCAACGAAATATCGTGTTTCGCAGTGAAAGTAGCAAGAAAAGTCAGAAAACATCAAAATTAAGCTAAGTCTTCGCTAAAACATGGTTATTTCACGAAACATTCATGAAACGATGAAATTCAACGAAATAACGTGATTCGTAGGGAATGTAGCTAGATATCTATGAAAACATCAAAATAAAGCTAAATCTACGCTAAATCATGTTTATTTCACGAAACATTCATGAAACGATGAAAATCAACGAAATAACGTGCTTCGTAGTGAATGCAGCTAGATATCTATGAAATCATCAAAATAAAGCTAAATCTACGCTAATTCATGGTTATTTCACGAAACATTCATGAAACGATGAAATTCAACGAAATAGCGTGTTTCGTAGTGAATGTAGCTAGATATCTCTGAAAACATCAAACTTACGCTAAATCGCCGATAAAACATAGTTATTTCACGAAACACTCATGAAACGATGAAATTCACTGAAATAACGTGCTCCGTTGTGAATGTAGCTTCATATCTATGAAAACATCAAAGTAAAGCTAAATCTACGCTAAATCATGGTTATTTCACGAAACATTCATGAAACGATGAAATTCAACGAAATTACGTGTTTCGCAGTGAATGTAGCTATATATCTGTGAAAACATGAAAATAAATATAAATCTACGCTAAATAATGGGTATTTCACGAAACATTCATGAAACGATGAAATTCAACGAAATTACGTGCTTCGTAGTGAATATAGCTAGATATCTATGAAAACATCAAAATAAAGCTAAATCTACGCTAAATCATTGTTATTTCACGAAACATTCATGAAACGATGAAAATCTACGAAATAACGTGCTTCGCAGTGAAAGTAGCTAGATATCTCAGAAAACATCAAAATTAAGCTAAATCTAAGCTAAATCACGGTTATTTCACGAAACACTCATGAAACGATGAAAGTCAACGAAATATCGTGTTTCGCAGTGAAAGTAGCAAGAAAAGACAGAAAACATCAAAATTAAGCTAAGTCTTCGCTAAAACATGGTTATTTCACGTAACATTCATGAAACGATGAAATTCAACGAAATTACGTGATTCGTAGAGAATGTAGCTAGATATCTATGAAAACATCAAAATAAAGCTAAATCTACGCTAAATCATGTTTATTTCACGAAACATTCATGAAACGATGAAAATCAACGAAATAACGTGCTTCGTAGTGAATGTAGCTAGATATCTATGAAAACATCAAAATAAAGCTAAATCTACGCTAATTCATGGTTATATCACGAAACATTCATGAAACGATGAAAATCAACGAAATATCGTGTTTCGCAGTGAATGTAGCAAGAAATGTCAGAAAACATCAAAATTATGCTAAATCTAGGCTAAAATATGGTTATTTCACGAAACATTCATGAAACGATGAAATTCAACGAAATAACGTGTTTCGCAGAGAATGTAGCTAGATATCAATGAAAACATCAAATTTAAGCTAAATCTACGCTAAATAATGGTTATTTCACGAAACATTCATGAAACGATGAAATTCAACGAAATTACGTGTTTCGCAGTGAAAGTAGCAAGTAATTTCAGAAAACATCCAAATTATACTAAATCTCCGCTAAAACATGGTTATTTCAGAAAACATTCATGAAACGATGAAAATCAACGAAATATCGGGTTTCGCAGTGAAAATAGCTAGATATCTCTGAAAACATCAAAATTATGCTAAATCTCCGCTAAATCATTTTTATTCCACGAAAAATTCATGAAACGATGAAATGCAACGAAATATCGTGTATCGCAGTGAAAGTAGCAAGAAATGTCGGAAAACATCAAAATTACGCTAAATCTACGCTAAAACATTGTTATTTCACGAAACATTCATGAAACGATGACATTCAACGAAATTACGTGTTTCGCAGTGAATGTAGCTAGATATCTTTGAAAACATCAAAATAAATATAAATCTACGCTAAATCATGGTTATTTCACGAAACATTCATGAAACGATGAAATTCAACGAAATAACATGTTTCGCAGTGAAAGTAGCTAGATATCTCAGAAAACATCAAAATTAAGCTGAATCTCCGCTAAATCACGGTTATTTCACGAAACATTCATGAAACGATGAAAGTCAACGAAATATCGTGTTTCGCAGTGAAAGTAGCAAGAAAAGTCAGAAAACATCAAAATTAAGCTAAATCTCCGCTAAATCACGGTTATTTCACGAAACACTCATGAAACGATAAAATTCAACGAAATAACGTGCTTCGTAGTGAACGTAGCTAGATATCTATGAAAACATCAAAATAAAGCTAAATCTACGCTAAATCATGGTTATTTCACGAAACATTCATGAAACGATGAAAATCAACGAAATAACGTGATTCGCAGTGAAAGTAGCTAGAAATCTCAGAAAACATCAAAATTAAGCTAAATCTCCGCTAAATCACGGTTATTTCACGAAACACTCATGAAACGATGAAAGTCAACGAAATATCGTGTTTCGCAGTGAAATTAGCAAGAAAAGTCAGAAAACATCAAAATTAAGCTAAGTCTTCGCTAAAACATGGTTATTTCACGAAACATTCATGAAACGATGAAATTCAACGAAATAACGTGATTCGTAGCAAATATAGCTAGATATCTATGCAAACATCAAAATAAAACTAAATCTACGCTAAATCATGGTTATTTCACGAAACATTCATGAAACGATGAAATTCAACGAAATAACGTGTTTCGTAGTGAATGTAGCTAGATATCTATGAAAACATCAAAATAAAGCTAAATCTACGCTAAATCATGGTTATTTCACGAAACATTCATGAAACGATGAAATTCAACGAAATAACGTGTTTCGCAGTGAAAGTAGCTAGATATCTATGAAAACATCAAAATAAAGCTAAATCTACGCTAAATCATGGTTATTTCACGAAACATTCATGAAACGATGAAATTCAACGAAATAACGTGTTTCGTAGTGAATGTAGCTAGATATCTATGAAAACATCAAAATTAAGCTAAATCTCCGCTAAATCATGGTTATTTCACGAAACATTCATGAAACGATGAAATTCAACGAAATAACGTGTTTCGTAGTGAAAGTAGCTAGATATCTATGAAAACATCAAAATAAAGCTAAATCTCCGCTAAATCATGGTTATTTCACGAAACATTCATGAAACGATGAAATTCAACGAAATAACGTGTTTCGTAGTGAATGTAGCTAGATATCTAAGAAAACATCAAAATAAAGCTAAATCTACGCTAAATCATGGTTATTTCACGAAACATTCATGAAACAATGAAATTCAACGAAATAACGTGTTTCGCAGTGAATGTAGCTAGATATCTAGAAAACATCAAAATTACGCTAAATCTACGCTAAAACATGGTTATTTCACGAAACATTCATGAAACGATGAAATTCAACGAAATAACGTGTTTCGCAGTGAATGTAGCTAGATATCACTGAAAACATCAAATTTAAGCTAAATCTACGCTAAATAATGGTTATTTCACGAAACATTCATGAAACGATGAAATTCAACGAAATAACGTGTTTCGCAGTGAAAGTAGCAAGTAATTTCAGAAAACATCCAAATTATACTAAATCTCCGCTAAAACATGGTTATTTCAGAAAACATTCATGAAACGATGAAAATCAACGAAATATCGGGTTTCGCAGTGAAAATAGCTAGATATCTCTGAAAACATCAAAATTATGCTAAATCTCCGCTAAATCATTTTTATTCCACGAAAAATTCATGAAACGATGAAATGCAACGAAATATCGTGTATCGCAGTGAAAGTAGCAAGAAATGTCGGAAAACATCAAAATTACGCTAAATCTACGCTAAAACATTGTTATTTCACGAAACATTCATGAAACGATGACATTCAACGAAATTACGTGTTTCGCAGTGAATGTAGCTAGATATCTGTGAAAACATGAAAATAAATATAAATCTACGCTAAATAATGGGTATTTCACGAAACATTCATGAAACGATGAAATTCAACGAAATAACATGTTTCGCAGTGAAAGTAGCTAGATATCTCAGAAAACATCAAAATTAAGCTAAATCTCCGCTAAATCACGGTTATTTCACGAAACACTCATGAAACGATGAAAGTCAACGAAATATCGTGTTTCGCAGTGAAAGTAGCAAGAAAAGTCAGAAAACATCAAAATTAAGATATGTCTTCGCTAAAACATGGTTATTTCACGAAACATTCATGAAACGATGAAATTCAACGAAATAACGTGATTCGTAGCGAATGTAGCTAGATATCTATGCAAACATCAAAATAAATCTAAATCTACGCTAAATCATGTTTATTTCACGAAACATTCATGAAACGATGAAATTCAACGAAATAACGTGATTCGTAGAGAATGTAGCTAGATATCTATGAAAACATCAAAATAAAGCTAAATCGACGCTAAATCATGGTTATTTCACGAAACATTCATGAAACGATGAAATTCAACGAAATAACGTGATTCGTAGCGAATGTAGCTAGATATCTATGAAAACATCAAAATAAATCTAAATCTACGCTAAATCATGTTTATTTCACGAAACATTCATGAAACGATGAAAATCAACGAAATAACGAGCTTCGTAGTGAATGTAGCTAGATATCTATGAAAACATCAAAATAAAGCTAAATCTACGCTAATTCATGGTTATTTCACGAAACATTCATGAAACGTTGAAATTCAACGAAATAGCGTGTTTCGTAGTGAATGTAGCTTGATATCTCTGAAAACATCAAACTTACGCTAAATCGCCGATAAATCATAGTTATTTCACGAAACACTCATGAAACGATGAAATTCACCGAAATAACGTGCTCCGTTGTGAATGTAGCTAGATATCTATGAAAACATCAAAGTAAAGCTAAATCTACGCTAAATCATGGTTATTTCACGAAACATTCATGAAACGATCAAAATCAACGAAATAACGTGCTTCGTAGTGAATGTAGCTAGATATCTATGAAAACATCAAAATAAAGATAATCTACGCTAAATCATGGTTTTTCCACGAAACATTCATGAAACGATGAAAATCAACGAAATATCGTGTTTCGCAGTGAAAGTAGCAAGAAATGTCAGAAAACATCAAAATTATGCTAAATCTAAGCTAAAATATGGTTATTTCACGAAACATTCATGAAACGATGAAATTCAACGAAATAACGTGTTTCGCAGAGAATGTAGCTAGATATCACTGAAAACATCAAATTTAAGCTAAATCTACGCTAAATAATGGTTATTTCACGAAACATTCATGAAACGATGAAATTCAACGAAATAACGTGTTTCGCAGTGAAAGTAGCAAGCAATTTCGGAAAACATCCAAATTACACTAAATCTCCGCTAAAACATGGTTATTTCAGAAAACATTCATGAAACGATGAAAATCAACGAAATATCGGATTTCGCAGTGAAAATAGCTAGATATCTCTGAAAACATCAAAATTATGCTAAATCTCCGCTAAATCATTTTTATTCCACGAAAAATTCATGAAACGATGAAATGCAACGAAATATCGTGTATCGCAGTGAAAGTAGCAAGAAATGGCGGAAAACATCAAAATTACGCTAAATCTACGCTAAAACATTGTTATTTCACGTAACATTCATGAAACGATGACATTCAACGAAATTACGTGTTTCGCAGTGAATGTAGCTAGATATCTGTGAAAACATGGAAATAAATATAAATCTACGCTAAATAATGGGTATTTCACGACACATTCATGAAACGATGAAATGCAACGAAATAACATGTTTCGCGGTGAAAGTAGCTAGATATCTCAGAAAACATCAAAATTAAGCTGAATCTCCGCTAAATCACGGTTATTTCACGAAACACACATGCAACGATGAAAGTCAACGAAATATCGTGTTTCGCAGTGAAAGTAGCAAGAAAAGTCAGAATACATCAAAATTAAGCTAAATCTCCGCTAAATCACGGTTATTTCACGAAACACTCATGAAACGATGAAATTCAACGAAATAACGTGCTTCGTAGTGAATGTAGCTAGATATCTATGAAAACATCTAAATAAAGCTAAATCTACGCTAAATCATGGTTATTTCACGAAACATTCATGAAACGATGAAATTCAACGAAATAGCGTGTTTCGTAGTGAATGTAGCTAGATATCTCTGAAAACATCAAACTTATGCTAAATCGCCGATAAATCATAGTTATTTCACGAAACACTCATGAAACGATGAAATTCATCGAAATATCGTGCTCCGTTGTGAATGTAGCTAGAAATCTATGAAAACATCAAAGTAAAGCTAAATCTACGCTAAATCATGGTTATTTCACGAAACACTCATGAAACGATCAAAATCAACGAAATAACGTGCTTCGTAGTGAATGTAGCTAGATATCTATGAAAACATCAAAATAAAACTAAATCTACGCTAAATCATGGTTTTTCCACGAAACATTCATGAAACGATGAAAATCAACGAAATATCGTGTTTCGCAGTGAAAGTAGCAAGAAATGTCAGAAAACATCAAAATTATGCTAAATCTCCTCTAAAATATGGTTATTTCACGAAACATTCATTAAACGATGAAATTCAACGAAATAACATGATTCGCAGTGAATGTAGCTAGATATCTCTGAAAACATCAAATTTAAGCGAAATCTACGCTAAATAATGTTTATATCACGAAACATTCATGAAACGATGAAATTCAACGAAATAACGTGTTTCGCAGTGAAAGTAGAAAGTAAATTCAGAAAAAATCCAAATTATACTAAATCTCCGCTAAAACATGGTTATTTCACAAAACATTCATGAAACGATGAAAATCAACGAAATATCGTGTTTCGCAGTGAAAATAGCTAGATATCTCTGAAAACATCAAAATTATGCTAAATCTCCTCTAAATCATGTATATTCCACGAAAAATTCATGAAACGATGAAATGCAACGAAATATCGTGTATCGCAGTGAAAGTAGCAAGAAATGTCGGACAACATCAAAATTACGCTAAATCTGCGCTAAAACATTGTTATTTCACGAAACATTCATGAAACGATGAAATTCAACGAAATTACGTGTTTCGCAGTGAATGTAGCTAGATATCTGTGAAAACATGAAAATAAATATAAATCTACGCTAAATAATGGTTATTTCACGAAACACTCATGAAACGATGAAATTCAACGAAATAACATGTTTCGCAGTGAAAGTAGCTAGATATCTCCGAAAACATCAAAATTAAGCTATATCTCCGCTAAATCACGGTTATTTCACGAAACACTCATGTAACGATGAAATTCAACGAAATATCGTGTTTCGCAGTGAAAGTAGCAAGAAAAGTCAGAAAACATCAAAATTAAGCTAAATCTACGCTAAATCATGGTTATTTCACGAAACATTCATGAAACGATGAAATTCAACGAAATATCGTGTTTCGCAGTGAAAGTAGCAAGAAATGTCAGAAAACATCGAAATTACGCTAAATCTCCGCTAAAACATGGTTATTTCACGAAACATTCATGAAACGATGAAATTCAACGAAATAACGTGTTTCGCACTGAATGTAGCTAGATATCTCTGAAAACATCAAATTTAAGCTAAATCTACGCTAAATAATGGTTATTTCACGAAACATTCATGAAACGATGAAATTCAACGAAATAACGTGTTTCGCAGTGAAAGTAGCAAGAAACTTCAGAAAACATCCAAATTACACTAAATCTTCGCTAAAACATGGTTATTTCACAAAACATTCATGAAACGATGAAAATCAACGAAATATCGTGTTTCGCAGTGAAAGTAGCTTGATATCTCTGAAAACATCAAAATTATGCTAAATCTCCGCTAAATCATGCATATTCCACGAAACATTCATGAAACGATGAAATGCAACGAAATATCGTGTTTCGCAGTGAAAGTAGCAAGAAATGTCGGACAACATCAAAATTACGCTAAATCTACGCTAAAACATTGTTATTTCACGAAACATTCATGAAACGATGAAATTCAACGAAATTACGTGTTTCGCAGTGAATGTAGCTAGATATCTATGAAAACATGAAAATAAATCTACGCTTAATCATGGGTATTTCACGAAACATTCATGAAACGATGAAATTCAACGAAATAACGTGTTTCGCAGTGAAAGTAGCTAGAAATCTCATAAAACATCAAAATTAAGCTAAATCTCCGCTAAATCACGGTTATTTCACGAGACACTCATGAAACGATGGAAGTCATCGAAATATCGTGTTTCGCAGTGAAAGTAGCAAGAAAAGTCAGAAAACATCAAAATCATGTTAAATCTCCGCTAAATCATGGTTATTTCACGAAACATTCATTAAACGATGATATACAACGAAATAACGTGTTTCGCAGTGAAAGTAGCTAGAAATCTCTGAAAACATCAAATTTAAGCTAAATCTACGATAAATAATGGTTAATTCACGAAACATTCATGAAACGATGAAATTCAACGAAATAACGTGATTCGCAGTGAAATTAGCAAGTAATTTCAGAAAACATCGAAATTATACTAAAATCTCCGCTAAAACATGGTTATTTCAGAAAACATTCATGAAACGATGAAAATCAACGAAATATCGGGTTTCGCAGTGAAAGTATCTAGATATCACTGAAAACATCAAAATTTTGCTAAATCTCCGCTAAATCATGTATATTCCACGAAACATTCATGAAACGATGAAATGCAACGAAATATCGTGTTTCGCAGTGAAAGTAGCAGGAAATGTCGGACATCATCAAAATTACGCTAAATCTACGCTAAGACATTGTTATTTCACGAAACATTCATGAAACGATGAAATTCAACGAAATCACGTGTTTCGCAGTGAATGTAGCTAGATATCTATGAAAACATCAAAATAAATATAAATCTACGCTAAATCATGGGTATTTCACGAAACATTCATGAAACGATGAAATTCAACTAAATAACGTGTTTCGCAGTGAAAGTAGCTAGAAATCTCATAAAACATCAAAATTAAGCTAAATCTGCCTAAATCACGGTTATTTCACGAGACACTCATGAAACGATGAAAGTCATCGAAATATCGTGTTTCGCAGTGAAAGTAGCAAGAAATGTCAGAAAACATCGAAATTATGCTAAATCTCCGCTAAAATATGGTTATTTCACGAAACATTCATGAAATGATGAAATTCAACGAAATAACGTGTTTCGCACTGAATGTAGCTAGATATCTCTGAAAACATCAAATTTAAGCTAAATCTACGCTAAATAATGGTTATTTCACGAAACATTCATGAACCGATGAAATTCAACGAAATAACGTGTTTCGCAGTGTAAGTAGCAAGTAACTTCAGAAAACATCCAAATTATACTAAATCTTCGCTAAAACATGGTTATTTCACAAAACATTCATGAAACGATGAAAATCAACGAAATATTGGGTTTCGCAGTGAAAGTAGCTAGAAATCTCTGAAAACATCAAAATTATGCTAAATCTCCGCTAAATCATGTATATTCCACGAAACATTCATGAAACGATGAAATTCAACGAAATTACCTGTTTCGCAGTGAATGTAGCTAGATATCTATGAAAACATTGAAATAAATATAAATCTACGCTAAATCATGGGTATTTCACGAAACATTCATGAAACGATGAAATTCAACGAAATAACGTGTTTCGCAGTGAAAGTAGCTAGAATTCTCAAAAAACATCAAAATGAAGCTAAATCTGCGCTAAATCACGGTTATTTCACGAGACACTCATGAAACGATGAAAGTCATCGAAATATCGTGTTTCGCAATGAAAGTAGCAAGAAAAGTCAGAAAACATCAAAATTAAGCTAAGTCTTCGCTAAAACATGGTTATTTCACGAAACATTCATGAAACGATGAAATTCAACGAAATAACGTGTTTCGTAGTGAATGTAGCTAGATATCTATGAAAACTTCAAACTATCGCTAAATCGCGGATAAATCATAGTTATTTCACGAAACATTCATGAAACGATGACATTCAACGAAATATCGTGTTTCGCAGTGAATGTAGCAAGAAATGTCGGAAAACATCAAAATTATGCTAAATCTCCGCTAAATCATGGTTATTTCAGGAAACATTCATGAAACGATGACATTCAACGAAATAACGTGTTTCGCAGTGAATGTTGCTAGAAATCTCAGAAAACATCAAAATTATGTTAAATCTCCGCTAAACCATGGTTATTTCACGAAACATTCATGAAACGAAGAAATACAACGAAATAACGTGTTTCGCAGTGAAAGTGGTTTGAAATCTCAGAAAACATCAAAATTAACCTAAATCTCCGCTAAATCACGGTTACTGCACGAAACATTCATGAAACGATGAAAGACAACGAAATATCGTGTTTCGCAGTGAAAGTAGCAAGAAAAGTCAGAAAACATCAAAATTAAGCTAAGTCTTCGCTTAAACTTGGTTATTTCTCGATACATTCATGAAACGATGAAATTCAACGAAATAACGTGTTTCGATTGAAAGTAGCTAGAAATCTCAGTAAACATCAAAATTAAGATAAATCTCCGCTAAATCACGGTTATTTCACGAAACACTCATGAAACGATGAAAGTGATCGAAATATCGTGTTTCGCAGTGAAACTAGCAAGTAATTTCAGAAAACATCCAAATTATACTAAATTTCCGCTAAAACATGGTTATTTCACAAAACATTCATGAAACGATGAAAATCAACGAAATATCGGGTTTCGCAGTGAAAGTAGTTAGATATCTCTGAAAACATCAAAATTAAGCTAAATCTCCGCTAAATCACGGTTATTTCACGAAACACTCATGAAACGATGAAAGTCAAAGAAATATCGTGTTTCGCAGTGAAAGTAGCAAGAAAAGTCAGAAAACATCAAAATTAAGCTAAGTCTTCGCTAAAACATGGTTATTTCACGAAACAATCATGAAACGATGTAATTCAACGAAATAACGTGCTTCGTAGTGACTGTAGCTAGATATCTATGAAAACATCAAAATAAAGCTAAATCTACGCTAAATCATGGTTATTTCACGAAACATTCATGAAACGATGAAAATCAACGAAAAAACGTGTTTCGCAGTGAATGTAGCTAGATATCTATGGAAACATGAAAATGAATATAAATCTACGCTAAATAATGGGTATTTCACGAAACATTCATGAAACGATGAAATTCAACGAAATAACGTGATTCGCAGTGAAACTAGCTAGAAATCTCAGAAAACATCAAAATTAAGCTAAATCTCCGCTAAATCACGGTTATTTCACGAAACACTCATGAAACGATGAAAGCCAAAGAAATATCGTGTTTCGCAGTGAAAGTAGCAAGAAAAGTCAGAAAACATCAAAATTAAGCTAAGTCTTCGCTAAAACATGGTTATTTTACGAAACATTCATGAAACGATGAAATTCAACGAAATAACGTGCTTCGTAGTGAATGTAGCTAGATATCTATGAAAACATCAAAATAAAGCTAAATCTACGCTAAATCATGGTTATTTCACGAAACATTCATGAAACGATGAAAGCCAAAGAAATAACGTGTTTCGCAGGGAAAGTAGCAAGAAAAGTCAGAAAACATCAAAATTAAGCTAAGTCTTCGCTAAAACATGGTTATTTCACGAAACATTCATGAAACGATGAAATTCAACGAAATAACGTGTTTCGCAGTGAAAGTTGCTAGATATCTCAGAAAACATCAAAATTAAGCTAAGTCTTCGCTAAAACATGGTTATTTCATGAAACATTCATGAAACGATGAAATTCAACGAAATAACGTGCTTCGTAGTGAATGTAGCTAGATATCTATGAAAACATCAAAATAAAGCTAAATCTACGCTAAATCATGGTTATTTCACGAAACATTCATAAAACGATGAAAATCAACGAAATATCGTGTTTCGCAGTGAAAGTAGCAAGAAATGTCAGAAAACATCAAAATTATTCTAAATCTCCACTAAAATATGGTTATTTCACGAAACATTCATGAAACGATGAAATTCAACGATATAACGTGTTTCGCAGTGAAAGTAGCTTGAAATCTCAGAAAATATCAAATTTAACCTAAATCTCCGCTAATTCACGGTTATTGCACGATACATTCATGAAACGATGAAAGTCAACGAAATATCGTGTTTCGCTGTGAAAGTAGCAAGAAAAGTCAGAAAACATCAAAATTAAGCTAAGTCTTCGCTAAAACTTGGTTATTTCACGAAACATTCATGAAACGATGAAATTCAGCGTAATAACGTGCTTCGTAGTGAATGTAGCTAGATATCTATGAAAAAATCAAAATAAAGCTAAATCTACGCTAAATCATGGTTATTTCACGAAACATTCATGAAACGATGAAAATCAACGAAATAACGTGCTTCGTAGTGAATGCAGCTAGATATCTATGAAAACATCAAAATAAAGCTAAATCCACGCTAAATCATGGTTATTTCACGAAATATTCATGAAACGATGAAAATCAACGAAATATCGTGTTTCGCAGTGAAAGTAGCAAGAAATGTCAGAAAACATCAAAATTATGCTAAATCTCCGCTAAAATATGGTTATTTCTCGATACATTCATTAAACGATGAAATTCAACGAAATAACGTGTTTCGCAGTGAAAGTAGCTAGATATCTATGAAAACATTGAAATAAATATAAATCTACGCTAAATCATGGGTATTTCACGAAACATTCATGAAACGATGAAATTCAACGAAATAACGTGTTTCGCAGTGAAAGTAGCTAGAATTCTCAAAAAACATCAAAATGAAGCTAAATCTGCGCTAAATCACGGTTATTTCACGAGACACTCATGAAACGATGAAAGTCATCGAAATATCGTGTTTTGCAATGAAAGTAGCAAGAAAAGTCAGAAAACATCAAAATTAAGCTAAGTCTTCGCTAAAACATGGTTATTTCACGAAACATTCATGAAACGATGAAATTCAACGAAATAACGTGTTTCGTAGTGAATGTAGCTAGATATCTATGAAAACTTCAAACTATCGCTAAATCGCGGATAAATCATAGTTATTTCACGAAACATTCATGAAACGATGACATTCAACGAAATATCGTGTTTCGCAGTGAATGTAGCAAGAAATGTCGGAAAACATCAAAATTATGCTAAATCTCCGCTAAATCATGGTTATTTCAGGAAACATTCATGAAACGATGACATTCAACGAAATAACGTGTTTCGCAGTGAATGTTGCTAGAAATCTCAGAAAACATCAAAATAATGTTAAATCTCCGCTAAACCATGGTTATTTCACGAAACATTCATGAAACGAAGAAATACAACGAAATAACGTGTTTCGCAGTGAAAGTGGTTTGAAATCTCAGAAAACATCAAAATTAACCTAAATCTCCGCTAAATCACGGTTACTGCACGAAACATTCATGAAACGATGAAAGACAACGAAATATCGTGTTTCGCAGTGAAAGTAGCAAGAAAAGTCAGAAAACATCAAAATTAAGCTAAGTCTTCGCTTAAACTTGGTTATTTCTCGATACATTCATGAAACGATGAAATTCAACGAAATAACGTGTTTCGATTGAAAGTAGCTAGAAATCTCAGTAAACATCAAAATTAAGATAAATCTCCGCTAAATCACGGTTATTTCACGAAACACTCATGAAACGATGAAAGTGATCGAAATATCGTGTTTCGCAGTGAAACTAGCAAGTAATTTCAGAAAACATCCAAATTATACTAAATTTCCGCTAAAACATGGTTATTTCACAAAACATTCATGAAACGATGAAAATCAACGAAATATCGGGTTTCGCAGTGAAAGTAGTTAGATATCTCTGAAAACATCAAAATTAAGCTAAATCTCCGCTAAATCACGGTTATTTCACGAAACACTCATGAAACGATGAAAGTCAAAGAAATATCGTGTTTCGCAGTGAAAGTAGCAAGAAAAGTCAGAAAACATCAAAATTAAGCTAAGTCTTCGCTAAAACATGGTTATTTCACGAAACAATCATGAAACGATGTAATTCAACGAAATAACGTGCTTCGTAGTGACTGTAGCTAGATATCTATGAAAACATCAAAATAAAGCTAAATCTACGCTAAATCATGGTTATTTCACGAAACATTCATGAAACGATGAAAATCAACGAAAAAACGTGTTTCGCAGTGAATGTAGCTAGATATCTATGGAAACATGAAAATGAATATAAATCTACGCTAAATAATGGGTATTTCACGAAACATTCATGAAACGATGAAATTCAACGAAATAACGTGATTCGCAGTGAAACTAGCTAGAAATCTCAGAAAACATCAAAATTAAGCTAAATCTCCGCTAAATCACGGTTATTTCACGAAACACTCATGAAACGATGAAAGCCAAAGAAATATCGTGTTTCGCAGTGAAAGTAGCAAGAAAAGTCAGAAAACATCAAAATTAAGCTAAGTCTTCGCTAAAACATGGTTATTTTACGAAACATTCATGAAACGATGAAATTCAACGAAATAACGTGCTTCGTAGTGAATGTAGCTAGATATCTATGAAAACATCAAAATAAAGCTAAATCTACGCTAAATCATGGTTATTTCACGAAACATTCATGAAACGATGAAAGCCAAAGAAATAACGTGTTTCGCAGGGAAAGTAGCAAGAAAAGTCAGAAAACATCAAAATTAAGCTAAGTCTTCGCTAAAACATGGTTATTTCACGAAACATTCATGAAACGATGAAATTCAACGAAATAACGTGTTTCGCAGTGAAAGTTGCTAGATATCTCAGAAAACATCAAAATTAAGCTAAGTCTTCGCTAAAACATGGTTATTTCATGAAACATTCATGAAACGATGAAATTCAACGAAATAACGTGCTTCGTAGTGAATGTAGCTAGATATCTATGAAAACATCAAAATAAAGCTAAATCTACGCTAAATCATGGTTATTTCACGAAACATTCATAAAACGATGAAAATCAACGAAATATCGTGTTTCGCAGTGAAAGTAGCAAGAAATGTCAGAAAACATCAAAATTATTCTAAATCTCCACTAAAATATGGTTATTTCACGAAACATTCATGAAACGATGAAATTCAACGATATAACGTGTTTCGCAGTGAAAGTAGCTTGAAATCTCAGAAAATATCAAATTTAACCTAAATCTCCGCTAATTCACGGTTATTGCACGATACATTCATGAAACGATGAAAGTCAACGAAATATCGTGTTTCGCTGTGAAAGTAGCAAGAAAAGTCAGAAAACATCAAAATTAAGCTAAGTCTTCGCTAAAACTTGGTTATTTCACGAAACAATCAAGAATCGATGAAAGTCAACGTAATAACGTGCTTCGTAGTGAATGTAGCTAGATATCTATGAAAAAATCAAAATAAAGCTAAATCTACGCTAAATCATGGTTATTTCACGAAACATTCATGAAACGATGAAAATCAACGAAATAACGTGCTTCGTAGTGAATGCAGCTAGATATCTATGAAAACATCAAAATAAAGCTAAATCTACGCTAAATCATGGTTATTTCACGAAATATTCATGAAACGATGAAAATCAACGAAATATCGTGTTTCGCAGTGAAAGTAGCAAGAAATGTCAGAAAACATCAAAATTATGCTAAATCTCCGCTAAAATATGGTTATTTCTCGATACATTCATGAAACGATGAAATTCAACGAAATAACGTGTTTCGCAGTGAAAGTAGCTAGAAATCTCAGAAAACATCAAAATTAAGCAAAATCTCCGCTAAATCACGGTTATTTCACGAAACACTCATGAAACGATGAAAGTCAACGAAATATCGTGTTTCGCAGTGAAAGTAGCAAGTAATTTCAGAAAACATCCAAATTATACTAAATTTCCGCTAAAACATGGTTATTTCACAAAACATTCATGAAACGATGAAAATCAACGAAATATCGGGTTTCGCAGTGAAAGTAGCTAGATATCTCTGAAAACATCCAAATTATGCTAAATCTCCGCTAAATCATGTATACTCCACGAAACATTCATGAAACGATGAAAATCAGCGAAATATCGTGTTTCGCAGTGAAAGTAGCAAGAAAAGTCAGAAAACATCAAAATTATGCTAAGTCTTCGCTAAAACATGGTTATTTCACGAAACATTCATGAAACGATGAAAATCAACGAAATATCGTGTTTCGCAGTGAAAGTAGCAAGAAATGTCAGAAAACATCAAAATTATGCTAAATCTCCGCTAAAATATGGTTATTTCACGAAACATTCATGAAACGATGAAATTCAACGAAATAACGTGTTTCGCAGTGAAAGTAGCTAGAAATCTCAGAAAACATCAAAATTAAGCTAAATCTCCGCTAAATCACGGTTATATCACGAAACACTCATGAAACGATGAAAGTCAACGAAATATCGTGTTTCGGAATGAAAGTAGCAAGAAAAGTCAGAAAACATCAAAATTAAGCTAAGTCTTCGCCAAAACATGGTTATTTCACGAAACATTCATGAAACGATGAAATTCAACGAAATAACGTGTTTCGCTGTGAATGTAGCTAGATATCTGTGAAAACATGAAAATAAATATAAATCTACGTTAAATAATGGGTATTTCACGAAACATTCATGAAACGATGAAATTCAACGAAATAATATGTTTCGCAGTGAAAGTAGCTAGATATCTCAGAAAAAATCAAAATTAAGCTGTATCTCCGCTAAAACATGGTTATTTCACGAAACATTCATGAAACGATGAAATTCAACGAAATAACGTGCTTCGTAGTGAATGTAGCTAGATATCTATGAAAACATCAAAATAAAGCTAAATCTACGCTAAATCATGGTTATTTCACGAAACATTCATGAAACGATGAAAATCCACGAAATATCGTGTTTCGCAGTGAAAGTAGCAAGAAATGTCAGAAAACATCAAAATTATGCTAAATCTCCGCTAAAATATGGTTATTTCTCGATACATTCATGAAACGATGAAATTCAACGAAATAACGTTTTCCGCAGTGAAAGTAGCTAGAAATCTCAGAAAACATCAAAATTAAGCTAAATCTCCGCTAAATCACGGTTATTTCACGAAACACTCATGAAACGATGAAAGTCAACGAAATATCGTGTTTCGCAGTGAAAGTAGCAATTAAATTCAGATAACATCCAAATTATACTAAATTTCCGCTAAAACATGGTTATTTCACACAACATTCATGAAACGATGAAAATCAACGAAATATCGGGTTTCGCAGTGAAAGTAGCTAGATATCTCTGAAAACATCAAAATTATGCTGAATCTCCGTTAAATCATGTATATTCCACGAAACATTCATGAAACGATGAAATGCAACGAAATATCGTGTTTCGCAGTGAAAGTAGCCAGAAATGTCGGACAACATCAAAATTACGCTAAATCTACGCTAAAACATTGTTATTTCACGAAACATTCATGAAACGATGAAATTCAACGAAATTACGCGTTTCGCAGTGAATGTAGCTAGATAACTATGAAAACGTGAAAATAAATATAAATCTACGCTAAATAATGGGTATTTCACGAAACATTCATGAAACGATGAAATTCAACGAAATAACGTGTTTCGCAGTGAAAGTAGCTAGATATCTCGGAAAACATCAAAATTAAGCTAAATCTCCGCTAAATCACGGTTATTTCACGAAACACTCATTAAAAGATGAAAGTCAACGAAATATCGTGTTTCGCAGTGAAAGTAGCATGAAAAGTCAGGAAACATCAAAATTAAGCTATGTCTTCGCTAAAACATGGTTATATCACGAAACATTCATGAAACGATGAAATTCAACGAAATAACGTGTTTCGTAGTGAATGTAGCTAGATATCTCTGAGAACATCAAACTTACGCTAAATCGCCGATAAATCATAGTTATTTCACGAAACACTCATGAAACGATGAAATTCACCGAAATAACGAGCTCCGTTGTGAATGTAGCTAGATATCTATGAAAACATCAAAATAAAGCTAAATCTACGCTAAATCATGTTTATTTTACGAAACATTCATGAAATGATGAAAATCAACGAAATAACGTGCTTCGTAGTGAATGTAGCTAGATATCTATGAAAACATCAAAATAAAGCTAAATCTACGCTAAATCATGGTTATTTCACGAAACATTCATGAAACGATGAAATTCATCGAAATAGCGTGTTTCGTAGTGAATGTAGCTAGATATCTCTGAAAACATCAAACTTACGCTAAATCGCCGATAAATCATAGTTATTTCGCGAAACACTCATGAAACGATGAAATTCACCGAAATAACGTGCTCCGTTGTGAATGTAGCTAGATATCTATGAAAACATCAAAGTAAAGCTAAATATACGCTAAATCATGGTTATTTCACGAAACATTCATGAAACGATGAAATACAACGAAATAACGTGTTTCGCAGTGAATGTAGCTAGATATCTGTGAAAACATGAAAATAAATATAAATCTACGCTAAATAATGGGTATTTCTCGAAACATTCATGAAACGATGAAATTCAACGAAATAACATGTTTCGCAGTGAAAGTAGCTAGATATCTCAAAAAAATCATAATTAAGCTAAATCTCCGCTAAATCACGGTTATTTCACGAAACACTCATGAAACGATGAAATTCATCGAAATACCGTGGTTCGCAGTGAAAGTAGCAAGTAACTTCAGAAAACATCCAAATTATACTAAATCTACGCTAAAACATGGTTATTTCACAAAACATTCATGAAACGATGAAAATCAACGAAATATCGGGTTTCGCAGTGAAAGTATCTAGATATCACTGAAAACATCAAAATTTTGCTAAATCTCCGCTAAATCATGTATATTCCACGAAACATTCATGAAACGATGAAATGCAACGAAATATCGTGTTTCGCAGTGAAAGTAGCAGGAAATGTCGGACACATCAAAATTACGCTAAATCTACTCTAAAACATTGTTATTTCACGAAACATTCATGAAACGATGAAATTCAACGAAATCACGTGTTTCGCAGTGAATGTAGCTAGATATCTGTGAAAAAATCAAAATAAATATAAATCCTCGCTAAATCATGGGTATTTCACGAAACATTCATGAAACGATGAAATTCAACGAAATAACGTGTTTCGCAGTGAAAGTAGCTAGAAATCTCATAAAACATCAAAATTAAGCTAAATCTCCGCTAAATCACGGTTATTTCACGAGACACTCATGAAACGATGAAAGTCATCGAAATATCGTGTTTCGCAGTGAAAGTAGCAAGAAATGTCAGAAAACATCGAAATTATGCTAAATCTCCGCTAAAATATGGTTATTTCACGAAACATTCATGAAACGATGAAATTCAACGAAATAACGTGTTTCGGACTGAATGTTGCTAGATATCTCTGAAAACATCAAATTTAAGCTAAATCTACGCTAAATAATGGTTATTTCACGAAACATTCATGAAACGATGAAATTCAACGAAATAACGTGTTTCGCAGTGAAAGTAGCAAGTAACTTCAGAAAACATCCAAATTATACTAAATCTTCGCTAAAACATGGTTATTACACAAAACATTCATGAAACGATGAAAATCAACGAAATATCGGGTTTCGCAGTGAAAGTATCTAGATATCACTGAAAACCTCAAAATTTTGCTAAATCTCCGCTAAATCATGTATATTCCACGAAACATTCATGAAACGATGAAATGCAACGAAATATCGTGTTTCGCAGTGAAAGTAGCAGGAAACGTCGGACACATCAAAATTACGCTAAATCTCCACTAAAATATGGTTATTTCACGAAACATTCATGAAACGATGAAATTCAACGAAATAACGTGTTTCGCAGTGAAAGTAGCTTGAAATCTCAGAAAACATCAAAATTAACCTAAATCTCTGCTAAATCACGGTTATTGCACGAAACATTCATGAAAGGATGAAAGTCAACGAAATATCGTGTTTCGCAGGGAAAGTAGCAAGAAAAGTCAGAAAACATCAAAATTAAGCTAAGTCTTCGCTAAAACTTGGTTATTTCACGAAACATTCATGAAACGATGAAATTCAGCGAAATAACGTGCTTCGTAGTGAATGTAGCTAGATATCTATGAAAACATCAAAATAAAGCTAAATCTACGCTAAATCATGGTTATTTCACGAAACATTCATGAAACGATGAAAATCAACGAAATAACGTGCTTCGTAGTGAATGTAGCTAGATATTTATGAAAACATCAAAATAAACTAAATCTACGCTAAATCATGGTTATTTCACGAAATATTCATGAAACGATGAAAATCAACGAAATATCGTGTTTCGCAGTGAAAGTAGCAAGAAATGTCAGAAAACATCAAAATTATGCTAAATCTCCCGCTAAAATATGGTTATTTCTCGATACATTCATGAAACGATGAAATTCAACGAAATAACGTGTTTCGCAGTGAAAGTAGCTAGAAATCTCAGAAAACATCAAAATTAAGCTAAATCCCCGCTAAATCACGGATATTTCACGAAACACTCATGAAACGATGAAAGTCAACGAAATATCGTGTTTCGCAGTGAAAGTAGCAAGTAATTTCAGAATACATCCAAATTATACTAAATTTCCGCTAAAACATGGTTATTTCACAAAACATTCATGAAACGATGAAAATCAACGAAATATCGGGTTTCGCAGTGAAAGTAGCTAGATATCTCTGAAAACATCCAAATTATGCTAAATCTCCGCTAAATCATGTATACTCCACGAAACATTCATGAAACGATGAAAATCAGCGAAATATCGTGTTTCGCAGTGAAAGTAGCAAGAAAAGACAGAAAACATCAAAATTATGCTAAGTCTTCGCTAAAACATGGTTATTTCACGAAACATTCATGAAACGATGAAAATCAACGAAATATCGTGCTTCGCAGTGAAAGTAGCAAGAAATGTCAGAAAACATCAAAATTATGCTAAACCTCCACTAAAATATGGTTATTTCACGAAACATTCATGAAACGCTGAAATTCAACGAAATAACGTGTTTCGTAGTGAATGTAGCTAGATATCTCTGAAAACATCAAACTTACGCTAAATCGCCGATAAATCATAGTTATTTCACGAAACACTCATGAAACGATGAAATTCACCGAAATAACGTGCTCCGTTGTGTATGTAGCTAGATATCTATGAAAACATCAAAGTAAAGCTAAATCTACGCTAAATCATGGTTATTTCACGAAACATTCATGAAACGATCAAAATCAACAAAATAACGTTCTTCGTAGTGAATGTAGCTAGATATCTATGAAAACATCAAAATAAAGCTAAATCTACGCTAAATCATGGTTTTTTCACGAAACATTCATGAAACGATGAAAATCAACGAAATATCGTGTTTCGCAGTGAAAGTAGCAAGAAATGTCAGAAAACATCAAAATTATTATAAATCTCCGCTAAATCATGGTTATTTCCCGAAACATTCATGAAACGATGAAATACAACGAAAAAACGTGTTTCGCAGTGAAAGTAGCTAGAAATCTAGGAAAACATCAAAATTAAGCTAAATCTCCGCTAAATCACGGTTATATAACGAAACACACATGAAACGATGAAAGTCAACGATATATCGTGTTTCGCAGTGAAAGTAGCAAGAAAAGTCAGAAAACATAAAAATTAAGAAAAGTCTTCGCTAAAACATGGTTATTTCACGAAACATACATGAAACGATGAAATTCAACGAAATAACGTGCTTCGTAGTGAAGGTAGCTAGATATCTATGAAAACATCAAAATAAATCTAAATCTACGCTAAATCATGGTTATTTCACGAAACATTCATGAAACGATGAAAATCACCGAAATAACGTGCTCCGTTGTGGATGTAGCTAGATATCTATGAAAACGTCAAAATAAAGCTAAATCTACGCTAAATCATGGTTATTTCACGAAACATTCATGAAACGACGAAAATCAACGAAATAACGTTCTTCGCAGTGAAAGTAGCTAGATATCTCAGAAAACATCAAAATTAAGCTAAATCTCCGCTAAATCACGGTTATTTCACGAAACACTCTTGAAACGATGAAAGTCAACGTAATATCGTGTTTCGCAGTGAAAGTAGCAAGAAAAGTCAGAAAACATCAAAATTAAGCTAAGTCTTCGCTAAAACATGGTTATTTCACAAAACATTCATGAAACGATGAAAATCAACGAAATATCGGGTTTCGCAGTGAAAGTATCTAGATATCACTGAAAACATCAAAATTTTGCTAAATCTCGGCTAAATCATGTATATTCCACGAAACATTCATGAAACGATGAAATGCAACGAAATATCGTGTTTCGCAGTGAAAGTAGCAGGAAATGTCGGACACATCAAAATTACGCTAAATCTACGCTAAAACATTGTTATTTCACGAAACATTCATGAAACGATGTAATTCAACGAAATCACGTGTTTCGCAGTGAATGTAGCTAGATATCTGTGAAAACATCAAAATAAATATAAATCTACGCTAAATCACGGTTATTTCACGAGACACTCATGAAACGATGAAAGTCATCGAAATATCGTGTTTCGCAGTGAAAGTAGCAAGAAATGTCAGAAAACATCGAAATTATGCTAAATCTCCGCTAAAATATGGTTATTTCACGAAACATTCATGAAACGATGAAATTCAACGAAATAACGTGTTTCGGACTGAATGTTGCTAGATATCTCTGAAAACATCAAATTTAAGCTAAATCTACGCTAAATAATGGTTATTTCACGAAACATTCATGAAACGTTGAAATTCAACGAAATAACGTGTTTCGCAGTGAAAGTAGCAGGTAACTTCAGAAAACATCCAAATTATACTAAATCTTCGCTAAAACATGGTTATTACACAAAACATTCATGAAACGATGAAAATCAACGAAATATCGGGTTTCGCAGTGAAAGTATCTAGATATCACTGAAAACATCAAAATTTTGCTAAATCTTCGCTAAATCATGTATATTCCAAGAAACATTCATGAAACGATGAAATGCAACGAAATATCGTGTTTCGCAGTGAAAGTAGCAGGAAATGTCGGACACATCAAAATTACGCTAAATCTCCACTAATATATGGTTATTTCACGAAACATTCATGAAACGATGAAATTCAACGAAATAACGTGTTTCGCAGTGAAAGTAGCTTGAAATCTCAGAAAACATCAAAATTAACCTAAATCTCTGCTAAATCACGGTTATTGCACGAAACATTCATGAAAGGATGAAAGTCAACGAAATATCGTGTTTCGCAGGGAAAGTAGCAAGAAAAGTCAGAAAACATCAAAATTAAGCTAAGTCTTCGCTAAAACTTGGTTATTTCACGAAACATTCATGAAACGATGAAATTCAGCGAAATAACGTGCTTCGTAGTGAATGTAGCTAGATATCTATGAAAACATCAAAATAAAGCTAAATCTACGCTAAATCAAGGTTATTTCACGAAACATTCATGAAACGATGAAAATCAACGAAATAACGTGCTTCGTAGTGAATGTAGCTAGATATTTATGAAAACATCAAAATAAAGCTAAATCTACGCTAAATCATGGTTATTTCACGAAACATTCATGAAACGATGAAAATCAACGAAATATCGTGTTTCGTAGTGAAAGTAGCAAGAAATGTCAGAAAACATCAAAATTATGCTAAATCTCCGCTAAAATATGGTTATTTCTCGATACATTCATGAAACGATGAAATTCAACGAAATAACGTGTTTCGCAGTGAAAGTAGCTAGAAATCTCAGAAAACATCAAAATTAAGCTAAATCTCCGCTAAATCACGGTTATTTCACGAAACATTCATGAAACGATGAAATTCAACGAAATATCGTGTTTAGCAGTGAAAGTAGCAATTAATTTCAGAAAACAACCAAATTATACTAAATTTCCACTAAAACATGGTTATTTCACAAAAATTCATGAAACGATGAAAATCAACGAAATATCGCGTTTCGCAGTGAAAGTAGCTAGATATCTCTGAAAACATCCAAATTATGCTAAATCTCCGCTAAATCATGTATACTCCACGAAACATTCATGAAACGATGAAAATCAGCGAAATATCGTGTTTCGCAGTGAAAGTAGCAAGAAAAGTCAGAAAACATCAAAATTATGCTAAGTCTTCGCTAAAACATGGTTATTTCACGAAACATTCATGAAACGATGAAAATCAACGAAATATCGTGCTTCGCAGTGAAAGTAGCAAGAAATGTCAGAAAACATCAAAATTATGCTAAACCTCCACTAAAATATGGTTATTTCACGAAACATACATGAAACGCTGAAATTCAACGAAATAACGTGTTTCGTAGTGAATGTAGCTAGATATCTCTGAAAACATCAAACTTACGCAAAATCGCCGATAAATCATATTTATTTCACGAAACACTCATGAAACGATGAAATTCACCGAAATAACGTGCTTCGTAGTGAATGTAGCTAGATATCTATGAAAACATCAAAATAACGCTAAATCTACGCTAAATCATGGTTTTTTCACGAAACATTCATGAAACGATGAAAATCAACGAAATATCGTGTTTCGCAGTGAAAGTAGCAAGAAATGTCAGAAAACATCAAAATTATTATAAATCTCCGCTAAATCATGGTTATTTCCCGAAACATTCATGAAACGATGAAATACAACGAAAAAACGTGTTTCGCAGTGAAAGTAGCTAGAAATCTAGGAAAACATCAAAATTAAGCTAAATCTCCGCTAAATCACGGTTATATCACGAAACACACATGAAACGATGAAAGTCAACGAAATATCGTGTTTCGCAGTGAAAGTAGCAAGAAAAGTCAGAAAACATAAAAATTAAGCAAAGTCTTCGCTAAAACATGGTTATTTCACGAAATATACATGAAACGATGAAATTCAACGAAATAACGTGCTTCGTAGTGAATGTAGCTAGATATCTATGAAAACATCAAAATAAATCTAAATCTACGCTAAATCATGGTTATTTCACGAAACATTCATGAAACGATGAAAATCAACGAAATAACGTGCTTCGTAGTGAATGTAGCTAGATATCTATGAAAACATCAAAATAAAGCTAAATCTTCGCTAAATCATGGTTATTTCACGAAACATTCATGAAACGATGAAATTCATCGAAATAGCGTTTTTCGTAGTGAATGTAGCTAGATATCTCTGAAAACATCAAACTTACGCTAAATCGCCGATAAATCATAGTTATTTCACGAAACACTCATGAAACGATGAAAATCACCGAAATAACGTGCTCCGTTGTGAATGTAGCTAGATATCTATGAAAACATCAAAGTAAAGCTAAATCTACGCTAAATCATGTTTATTTCACGAAACATTCATGAAACGACGAAAATCAACGAAATAACGTTCTTCGCAGTGAAAGTAGCTAGATATCTCATAAAACATCAAAATTAAGCTAAATCTCCGCTAAATCACGGTTATTTCACGAGACACTCATGAAACGATGAAAGTCATCGAAATATCGTGTTTCGCAGTGAAAGTAGCAAGAAATGTCAGAAAACATCGAAATTATGCTAAATCTCCGCTAAAATATGGTTATTTCACGAAACATTCATGAAACGATGAAATTCAACGAAATAACGTGTTTCGGACTGAATGTTGCTAGATATCTCTGAAAACATCAAATTTAAGCTAAATCTACGCTAAATAATGGTTATTTCACGAAACATTCATGAAACGTTGAAATTCAACGAAATAACGTGTTTCGCAGTGAAAGTAGCAGGTAACTTCAGAAAACATCCAAATTATACTAAATCTTCGCTAAAACATGGTTATTACACAAAACATTCATGAAACGATGAAAATCAACGAAATATCGTGTTTCGCAGTGAAAGTAGCAAGAAATGTCAGAAAACATCAAAATTATGCTAAATCTCCGATGAAAATCAACGAAATATCGGGTTTCGCAGTGAAAGTATCTAGATATCACTGAAAACATCAAAATTTTGCTAAATCTCCGCTAAATCATGTATATTCCACGAAACATTCATGAAACGATGAAATGCAACGAAATATCGTGTTTCGCAGTGAAAGTAGCAGGAAATGTCGGACACATCAAAATTACGCTAAATCTCCACTAAAATATGGTTATTTCACGAAACATTCATGAAACGATGAAATTCAACGAAATAACGTGTTTCGCAGTGAAAGTAGCAAGAAAAGTCAGAAAACATCAAAATTAAGCTAAGTCTTCGCTAAAACTTGGTTATTTCACGAAACATTCATGAAACGATGAAATTCAGCGAAATAACGTGCTTCGTAGTGAATGTAGCTAGATATCTATGAAAACATCAAAATAAAGCTAAATCTACGCTAAATCATGGTTATTTCACGAAACATTCATGAAACGATGAAAATCAACGAAATAACGTGCTTCGTAGTGAATGTAGCTAGATATTTATGAAAACATCGAAATAAAGCTAAATCTACGCTAAATCATGGTTATTTCACGAAATATTCATGAAACGATGAAAATCAACGAAATATCGTGTTTCGCAGTGAAAGTAGCAAGAAATGTCAGAAAACATCAAAATTATGCTAAATCTCCGCTAAAATATGGTTATTTCTCGATACATTCATGAAACGATGAAATTCAACGAAATAACGTGTTTCGCAGTGAAAGTAGCTAGAAATCTCAGAAAACATCAAAATTAAGCTAAATCCCCGCTAAATCACGGATATTTCACGAAACACTCATGAAACGATGAAAGTCAACGAAATATCGTGTTTCGCAGTGAAAGTAGCAAGTAATTTCAGAATACATCCAAATTATACTAAATTTCCGCTAAAACATGGTTATTTCACAAAACATTCATGAAACGATGAAAATCAACGAAATATCGGGTTTCGCAGTGAAAGTAGCTAGATATCTCTGAAAACATCCAAATTATGCTAAATCTCCGCTAAATCATGTATACTCCACGAAACATTCATGAAACGATGAAAATCAGCGAAATATCGTGTTTCGCAGTGAAAGTAGCAAGAAAAGTCAGAAAACATCAAAATTATGCTAAGTCTTCGCTAAAACTTGGTTATTTCACGAAACATTCATGAAACGATGAAATTCAGCGAAATAACGTGCTTCGTAGTGAATGTAGCTAGATATCTATGAAAACATCAAAATAAAGCTAAATCTACGCTAAATCATGGTTATTTCACGAAACATTCATGAAACGATGAAAATCAACGAAATAACGTGCTTCGTAGTGAATGTAGCTAGATATTTATGAAAACATCGAAATAAAGCTAAATCTACGCTAAATCATGGTTATTTCACGAAATATTCATGAAACGATGAAAATCAACGAAATATCGTGTTTCGCAGTGAAAGTAGCAAGAAATGTCAGAAAACATCAAAATTATGCTAAATCTCCGCTAAAATATGGTTATTTCTCGATACATTCATGAAACGATGAAATTCAACGAAATAACGTGTTTCGCAGTGAAAGTAGCTAGAAATCTCAGAAAACATCAAAATTAAGCTAAATCCCCGCTAAATCACGGATATTTCACGAAACACTCATGAAACGATGAAAGTCAACGAAATATCGTGTTTCGCAGTGAAAGTAGCAAGTAATTTCAGAAAACATCCAAATTATACTAAATTTCCGCTAAAACATGGTTATTTCACAAAACATTCATGAAACGATGAAAATCAACGAAATATCGGGTTTCGCAGTGAAAGTAGCTAGATATCTCTGAAAACATCCAAATTATGCTAAATCTCCGCTAAATCATGTATACTCCACGAAACATTCATGAAACGATGAAAATCAGCGAAATATCGTGTTTCGCAGTGAAAGTAGCAAGAAAAGTCAGAAAACATCAAAATTATGCTAAGTCTTCGCTAAAACATGGTTATTTCACGAAACATTCATGAAACGATGAAAATCAACGAAATATCGTGCTTCGCAGTGAAAGTAGCAAGAAATGTCAGAAAACATCAAAATTATGCTAAACCTCCACTAAAATATGGTTATTTCACGAAACATACATGAAACGCTGAAATTCAACGAAATACCGTGTTTCGTAGTGAATATAGCTAGATATCTCTGAAAACATCAAACTTACGCAAAATCGCCGATAAATCATATTTATTTCACGAAACACTCATGAAACGATGAAATTCACCGAAATAACGTGCTTCGTAGTGAATGTAGCTAGATATCTATGAAAACATCAAAATAACGCTAAATCTACGCTAAATCATGGTTTTTTCACGAAACATTCATGAAACGATGAAAATCAACGAAATATCGTGTTTCGCAGTGAAAGTAGCAAGAAATGTCAGAAAACATCAAAATTATTATAAATCTCCGCTAAATCATGGTTATTTCCCGAAACATTCATGAAACGATGAAATACAACGAAAAAACGTGTTTCGCAGTGAAAGTAGCTAGAAATCTAGGAAAACATCAAAATTAAGCTAAATCTCCGCTAAATCACGGTTATATCACGAAACACACATGAAACGATGAAAGTCAACGAAATATCGTGTTTCGCAGTGAAAGTAGCAAGAAAAGTCAGAAAACATAAAAATTAAGCAAAGTCTTCGCTAAAACATGGTTATTTCACGAAATACTCATGAAACGATGAAATTCAACGAAATAACGTGCTTCGTAGTGAATGTAGCTAGATATCTATGAAAACATCAAAATAAATCTAAATCTACGCTAAATCATGGTTATTTCACGAAACATTCATGAAACGATGAAAATCAACGAAATAACATGCTTCGTAGTGAATTTAGCTAGATATCTATGAAAACATCAAAATAAAGCTAAATCTACGCTAAATCATGGTTATTTCACGAAACATTCATGAAACGATGAAATACAACGAAATAACGTGTTTCGCAGTGAAAGTAGCTAGAAATCTCAGAAAACATCAAAATTAAGCTAAATTTCCGCTGAATCACGGTTATTTCACGAAACATTGATTAAACGATAAAATTCAACGAAATATCGTGTTTCGCAGTGAAAGTAGCAAGAAATGTAAGAAAACATCCAAATTAAGATAAATCTCCGCTAAAACATGGTTATTTCACGAAACATTCATGAAACGATGAAATTCAAAGAAATAACTTGTTTCGTAGTGTATGTAGCCAGATATCTATGAAAACATCAAAATAAATCAAAATCTACGCTAAATCATGGTTATATTACGAAACATTCATTAAACGATAAAATTGAACGAAATATCGTGTTTCGCAGTGAAAGTGGCAAGAAATCTCAGAATACATCAAAATTAAGCTAAATCAAAGCTCAATATTGGTTATTTCACCAAACATTCATGAATCGATGAAATACAACGAAATAACGTGTTTCGCAGTGTATGTAGCTGGATATGTGTGGAAGCATCAAAATTAAGCTAAATCTCCGCTAAATCAATGTAATTTCACGAAACATTCATGAAACAATGAAATTCACCGAAATAACGTGTTTCGCAGTGAAAGTAGCTAGAAATCCCAGAAAACTTCAAAATTAAGCTAAATGATCTCTAAATCATGGTTATTTCACAAAACATTCATGAAACGATGAAATTCAACGAAATATCGTGTTTCGCAGTGATAGTAGCATGAAATGTCAGAAAATATCCAAATTAAGCTAAATCTCCGCTAAAACATGGTTATTTCACGAAACATTCATGAAACGATGAAATTCAACGAAATAGCGTGTTTCGCAGTGAATGTAACTAGAAATCTCAGATAACATCAAAATTAAATTAAATCTCCGCTAAATCATGGTTATTTCTCGACACACTCATGAAACGATGAAATACAACGAAATAACGTGTTTCGCAGTGAAAGTAGCTAGAAATCTCAGAAAACATCAAAATTAAGCTTAATTTCCGCTGAATCCCGGTTATTTCACGAAACATTGATTAAACGATAAAATTCAACGAAATATCGTGTTTCGCAGTGAAAGTAGCAAGAAATGTCAGAAAACATCCAAATTAAGCTAAATCTCCGCTAAAACATGGTTATTTCACGAAACATTCATGAAACGATGAAATTTAACGAAATAACGTGTTTCGTAGTGAAATTAGCTAGATTTCTATGAAGACATCAAAATTAATCTAAATCTACGCTAAATCATGGTTTTTTCACGAAACCTTCATGAAACGATGAAAAAGTGTTTCGCAGTGAGTGTAGCTGGATATCTGTGAAAACATCAAAATTAAGCTAAATCTCCGCTAAATCAATGTAATTTCACCAAACGTTCATGAAAAAATGAAATTCACCGAAATAACGTGTTTCGCAGTGAAAGTAGCTAGAAACACCAGAAAACATCAAAATTAATCTAAATCATCTCTAAATCATGGTTATTTCACAAAACATTCATGAAACGATGAAATTCAACGAAATATTGTGATTCGCAGTGAAAGTAGTAAGAAATATCAAAAAGCATCAAAATGAAGCTAAATCTCCGCTAAAACGTGGTTATTCCACGAAACAATCATGAAACGCTGAAATTCAACGAAATAACGTGTTTCGCAGTGAAAGTAGCTAGATAGCTATGAAAACATCTAAATTAAGCTAAATCTACGCTAAATAATGTTTATTTTACGAAACATTCATGAAACGATGAAATTCAACGAAATAACGTGTATCGTGGTGAATGAAGCTAGATATCTATGAAAACATCTAAATTATGCTAAACCTACGCTAAATAATGTTTATTTCACGAAACATTCATGAAACGATGAAATTCCACGAAATAACGAGTTTCGTAGTGCATGTAGCCAGATATCTATGAAAACATCAAAATAAAACAAAATCTACGCTATATCATGGTTATTTCACGAATCATTCATTAAACGATAAAATTCAACGATATATCGTGTTTCGCAGTGAAAGTGGCTAGAAATCTCAGAATACATCAGAATTAAGCTAAATCAAAGCTCAATATTGGTTATTTCACGAAACATTCATGAATCGATGTAATACAATGAAATAACGTGTTTCGCAGTGAATGTAGCTGGATATCTGTGGAAGCATCAAAATTAAGCTAAATCTCCGCTAAATCAATGTAATTTCACGAAACATTCATGAAACAATGAAATTCACCGAAATAACGTGTTTCGCAGTGAAAGTAGCTAGATATCCCAGAAAACATCAAAATTAAGCTAAATGATCTCTAAATCATGGTTATTTCACAAAACATTCATGAAACGATGAAATTCAACGAAATATCGTGTTTCGCAGTGAAAGTAGCAAGAAATGTCAGAAAACATCCAAATTAAGCTAAATCTCCGCTAAAACATGGTTATTTCACGTAACATTCATGAAACGATGAAATTCAACGAAATATCGTGTTTCGCAGTGAATGTAGCTAGAAATCTCAGAAAACATCAAAATTAATTTAAATCTCCGCTAAATCATGGTTATTTCACGAAACATTCATGAAACGATGAAATACAACGAAATAACGTGTTTCGCAGTGAAAGTAGCTAGAAATCTCAGAAAACATCAAAATTATGCTAAATTTTCGCTGAATCACGGTTATTTCACGAAACATTGATTAAACGATAAAATTCAACGAAATATCGTGTTTCGCAGTGAAAGTAGCAAGAAATGTCAGAAAACATACAAATTAAGATAAATCTCCGCTAAAACATGGTTATTTCACGAAACATTCATGAAACGATGAAATTCAAAGAAATAACGTGTTTCGTAGAGAAAGTAGCTAGATATCTATGAAGACATCGAAATTAAGCTAAATCTACGCTAAATCATGGTTTTTTCACGAGACATTCATGAAACGATGAAAAACACCGAAATAACGTGTTTCGCAATGAGTGTAGCTGGATATCTGTGAAAACATCAAAATTAAGCTAAATCTCCGCTAAATCAATGTAATTTCACCAAACATTCATGAAAAAATGAAATTCACCGAAATAACGTGTTTCGCAGTGAAAGTAGCTAGAAACACCAGAAAACATCAAAATTAAGCTAAATCATCTCTAAATCATGGTTATTTCACAAAACATTCATGAAACGATGAAATTCAACGAAATATTGTGTTTCGCAGTGAAAGTAGTAAGAAATGTCAAAAAGCATCAAAATAAAGCTAAATCTCCGCTAAAACATGGTTATTCCACGAAACAATCATGAAACGCTGAAATTCAACGAAATAACGTGTTTCGCAGTGAAAGTAGCTAGATAGCTATGAAAACATCTAAATTAAGCTAAATCTACGCTAAATAATATTTATTTTACGAAACATTCATGAAACGATGAAATTCAACGAAATAACGTGTATCGTGGTGAATGAAGCTAGATATCTATGAAAACATCTAAATTATGCTAAACCTACGCTAAATAATGTTTATTTCACGAAACATTCATGAAACGATGAAATTCCACGAAATAACGAGTTTCGTAGTGTATGTAACCAGATATCTATGAAAACATCAAAATAAACAAAATCTACGCTATATCATGGTTATTTCACGAAACATTCATTAAACGATAAAATTCAACGAAATATCGTGTTTCGCAGTGAAAGTGGCTAGAAATCTCAGAATACATCAGAATTAAGCTAAATCAAAGCTCAATATTGGTTATTTCACGAAACATTCATGAATCGATGAAATACAACGAAATAACGTGTTTCGCAGTGAATGTAGCTGGATATCTGTGGAAGCATCAAAATTAAGCTAAATCTCCGCTAAATCAATGTAATTTCACGAAACATTCATGAAACAATGAAATTCACCGAAATAACGTGTTTCGCAGTGAAAGTAGCTAGAAATCCCAGAAAACATCAAAATTAAGCTAAATGATCTCTAAATCATGGTTATTTCACAAACCATTCATGAAACGATGAAATTCAACGAAATATCGTGTTTCGCAGTGAAAGTAGCAAGAAATGTCAGAAAACATCCAAATTAAGCTAAATCTCCTCTAAAACATGGTTATTTCACGTAACATTCATGAAACGATGAAATTCAACGAAATATCGTGTTTCGCAGTGAATGTAGCTAGAAATCTCAGAAAACATCAAAATTAAATTAAATCTCCACTAAATCATGGTTATTTCACGATACATTCATGAAACGATGAAATACAATGAAATAACGTGTTTCGCAGTGAAAGTAGCTAGAAATCTCAGAAAACATCAAAATTAAGCTAAATTTCCGCTAAATCTCGGTTATTTCACGAAACATTGATTAAACGATAAAATTCAACGAAATATCGTGTTTCGCAGTGAAAGTAGCAAGAAATGTCAGAAAACATCCAAATTAAGATAAATCTCCGTTAAAACATGGTTATTTCACGAAACATTCATGAAACGATGAAATTCAAAGAAATAACGTGTTTCGTAGTGAAAGTAGCTAGATATTTATGAAGACATCAAAATTAAGCTAAATCTACGCTAAATCATGGTTTTTTCACGAGACACTCATGAAACGATGAAAAACACCGAAATAACGTGTTTCGAAATGAGTGTAGCTGGATATCTGTGAAAACATCAAAATTAAGCTAAATCTCCGCTAAATCAATGTAATTTCACCAAACATTCATGAAAAAATGAAATTCACCGAAATAACGTGTTTCGCAGTGAAAGTAGCTAGAAATCTCAGAAAACATCATAATTAAGCTAAATTTCCGCTGAATCACGGTTATTTCACGAAACATTGATTAAACGATAAAATTCAACGAAATATCGTGTTTCGCAGGGAAAGTAGCAAGAAATGTCAGAAAACATCCAAATTAAGCTAAATCTCCGCTAAAACATGGTTATTTCACGAAACATTCATGAAACGATGAAATTCAACGAAATAACGTGTTTCGTAGTGAAAGTAGCTAGATTTCTATGAAGACATCAAAATTAAGCTAAATCTACGCTAAATCATGGTTTTTTCACGAAACACTCATGAAACGATGAAAAACACCGAAATAACGTGTTTCGCAGTGAGTGTAGCTGGATATCTGTGAAAACATCAAAATTAAGCTAAATCTCCGCTAAATCAATGTAATTTCACCAAACATTCATGAAAAAATGAAATTCACCGAAATAACGTGTTTCGCAGTGAAAGTAGCAGAAATGTCAAAAACATCAAAATTAAGCTAAATCTCCGCTAAATCATGGTTATTTCACGAAACATTCATGAAACGATGAAATTCAACGAAATAACGTGTTTCGCAATGAATGTATCTAGATATCTATGAAAACATCAAAATTAAGCTAAATCAACGCTCAATCATGGTTATTTCAAGAATCATTCATGACACGATGAAATACAGCGAAATAACGTGTTTCGCAGTGAATGTAGCTGGATATCTGTGAAAACATCAAAATTAAGCTAAATCTTCGCTAAATCATTGTAATTTCACGACACAATCATGAAACGATGAAATTCAACGAAGTAACGTGTTTCGCAGTGAATGTAACAAGATATCTATGAAAACATCAAAATTAAGCTAACTCTACACTAAATCATGGTAATTTCACGAATCTTTCATGAAAGGATGAAATTCAACGAAATATCGTGTTTCGCAGTGAAAGTAGAAAGAAATGTCAGAAAGCATCAAAATATAGCTAAATCTCCGCTAAAACATGGTTATTTCACGAAACATTCATGAAACGATGAAATTCAACGAAATAACGGGTTTCGCATTGATAGTAGCTAGATATCTATGAAAACTTCTAAATTATGCTAAACCTACGCTAAATAATGTTTATTTCACGAAACATTCATGAAACGATGAAATTCAACGAAATAACTTGTTTCGTAGTGTAGTAGCCATATCTATGAAAACATCAAAATAAATCAAAATCTACGCTAAATCATGATATATCACGAAACATTCATTAAACGATAAAATTCAACGAAATATCGTGTTTCGCAGTGAAAGTGGCTAGAAATCTCAGAATACATCAAAATTAAACTAAATCAAAGCTCAATATTTGTTATTTCACCAAACATTCATGAATCGATGAAATACAACGAAATAACGTGTTTCGCAGTGTATGTAGCTGGATATCTGTGGAAGCATCAAAATTAAGCTAAATCTCCGCTAAATCAATGTAATTTCACGAAACATTCATGAAACAATGAAATTCACCGAAATAACGTGTTTCGCAGTGAAAGTAGCTAGAAATCCCAGAAAACATCAAAATTAAGCTAAATGATCTCTAAATCATGGTTATTTCACAAAACATTCATGAAACGATGAAATTCAACGAAATATCGTGTTTCGCAGTGAATGTAGCTAGAAATCTCAGAAAACATCAAAATTAAATTAAATCTCCGCTAAATCATGGTTATTTCACGAAACATTCATGAAACGATGAAATTCAACGAAATAACGTGTTTCGCAGTGAAAGTAGCTAGAAATCTCAGAAAACATCAAAATTATGCTAAATTTCCGCTGAATCACGGTTATTTCACGAAACATTGATTAAACGATAAAATTCCACGAAATATCGTGTTTCGCAGTGAAAGTAGCAAAGAAATGTCAGAAAACATCCAAATTAAGCTAAATCTCCGCTAAAACATGGTTATTTACGAAACACTCATGAAACGATGAAATTCAACGAAATAACGTGTTTCGTAGTGAAATTAGCTAGATTTCTATGAAGACATCAAAATTAATCTAAATCTACGCTAAAACATGGTTTTTTCACGAAACCTTCATGAAACGATGAAAAACACCGAAATAACGTGTTTCGCAGTGAGTGTAGCTGGATATCTGTGAAAACATCAAAATTAAGCTAAATCTCCGCTAAATCAATGTAATTTCACCAAACATTCATGAAAAAATGAAATTCACCGAAATGACGTGTTTCGCAGTGAAAGTAGCTAGAAACACCATAAAACATCAAAATTAAGCTAAATCATCTCTAAATCATGGTTATTTCACAAAACATTCATGAAACGATGAAATTCAACGAAATATCGTGTTTCGCAGTGAAAGTAGTAAGAAATGTCAAAAAGCATCAAAATAAAGCTAAATCTCCGCTAAAACATGGTTATTTCACGAAACAATCATGAAACGCTGAAATTCAACGAAATAACGTGTTTCGCAGTGAAAGTAGCTAGATAGCTATGAAAACATCTAAATTAAGCTAAATCTACGCTAAATAATGTTTATTTTACGAAACATTCATGAAACGATGAAATTCAACGAAATAACGTGTATCGTGGTGAATGTAGCTAGATATCTATGAAAACATCAAAATAAAGCTAAATCTACGCTAAATCATGGTTATTTTCGAAATATTCATGATACGATGAAATTCAACGAAATATCGTGTTTCGCCGTGAAGGTAGCAAGAAATGTCAGAAAACATCCAAATTAAGCTAAATCTACGCTAAATCATGGTTTTTTCACGAAACATTCATGAAACGATTAAATTCACCGAAATTACGTGTTTCGCAGTGAATGTAGCTGGATAACTGTGAAAACATCAAAATTAAGCTAAATCTACGCTAAATCTTGGTTATTTCACGAAACATTCATGAAACGATGAAATACAACGAGATAACGTGTTTCGCACTGAATTTAGATAGATATCTATGAAAACATCAAAATTAAGCTAAATCAACGCTAAATCTTGGTTATTTCACGAAACATTCATGAAACTAGGAAATACAGCGAGATAACGTGTTTCGCAGTGAATGTAGATAGATATCTCTGAATACATCAAAATTAAGCTAAATCTCCGCTAAATCATGGTTATTTCACGAAACATTCATGAAACGATGAAATTCAACGAAATAACGTGTTTCGCAGTGAAAGTAGCTAGATATTTATGAAAACATCTAAATTATGCTAAACCTACGCTACATTATGTTTATTTCACGAAACATTCATGAAACGATGAAATTCAACGAAATAACGTGTTTCGTAGTGTATGTAGCCAGATATCTATGAAAACATCAAAATAAAACAAAATCTACGCTATATCATGGTTATTTCACGAAACATTCATTAAACGATAAAATGCAACGAAATATCGTGTTTCGCAGTGAAAGTGGCTAGAAATCTCAGAATACATCAGAATTAAGCTAAATCAAAGCTCAATATTGGTTATCTCACGAAACATTCATGAATCGATGAAATACAACGAAATAACGTGTTTCGCGGTGAATGTAGCTGGATATCTGTGGAAGCATCAAAATTAAGCTAAATATCCGCTAAATCAATTTAATTTCACGAAACATTCATGAAACAATGAAATTCACCGAAATAACGTGTTTCGCAGTGAAAGTAGCTAGAAATCCCAGAAAACTTCAAAATTAAGCTAAATGAACTCTAAATCATGGTTATTTCACAAAACATTCATGAAACGATGAAATTCAACGAAATATCGTGTTTCGCAGTGAAAGTAGCAAGAAATGTTAGAAAACATCCAAATTAAGCTAAACCTCCGCTAAAACATGGTTATTTCACGAAACATTCATGAAACGATGAAATTCAACGAAATATCGTGTTTCGCAGTGAATGTAGCTAGAAATCTCAGAAAACATCAAAATTAAATTAAATCTCCGCTAAATCATGGTTATTGCACGAAACATTCATGAAACGATGAAGTACAACGAAATAACGTGTTTCGCAGTGAAAGTAGCTAGAAATCTCAGAAAACATCAAAATTAAGCTAAATTTCCGCTGAATCACGGTTATTTCACGAAACATTGATTAAACGATAAAATTCAACGAAATATCGTGTTTCGCAGTGAAAGTAGCAAGAAATGTCAGAAAACATCCAAATTAAGCTAAATCTCCGCTAAAACATGGTTATTTCACGAAACATTCATGAAACGATGAAATTCAACGAAATAACGTGTTTCGAAGTGAAAGTAGCTAGATTTCTATGAAGATATCAAAATAAGCTAAATCTACGCTAAATCATGGTTTTTTCACAAAACATTCATGAAACGATGAAAAACACCGAAATAACGTGTTTCGCAGTGAGTGTAGCTGGATATCTGTGAGAACATCAAAATTAAGCTAAATCTCCGCTAAATCATGGTTATTTCACGAAACATTCATGAAACGATGAAATTAACCGAAATAACGTGTTTCGCAGTGAATATAGCTAGAAATCTCTGAAAACATCAAAATTAGGCTAAATCTTCGCTATAACATTGTTATTTCACGAAACATTCATGAAACGATGAAATTCAACGAAATAACGTGTTTCGCAGTGAAAGTGGCTAGAAATCTCAGAAAACATAGAAATTAAGCTAAATCAACGCTCAATATTGGTTATTTCACGAAACATTCATGAATCGATGAAATTCAACGAAATAACCTGTTTCGCAGTGAATGTAGCTGGATTCCTGTGACAGCATCAAAATTATGCTAAATCTCCGCTAAATCAATGTATTTTCACGAAACATTCATGAAACAATGAAATTCATCGAAATATCGTGTTTCGCAGTGAAAGTAGCTAGAAATGTCAGAAAACATCAAAATTAGGCAAAATCTCCGCTAAATCACCTCAATTTCACGATACATTCATGAAACGATGAAATTCAACGAAATAACGTGTTTCGTAGTGAATGTAGCGAGTTATCTATGAAAACATCAAAGTAAAGCTAAATCTACTCTAAATCATGGTTATTTAACGAAACATTCATGAAACGATGAAATTCAACGAAATAACGTGTTTCGCAGTGCATGTAGCTAGATATCACTGAAAACATCAAAATTAAGCTAAATCTCCGCTAAATCATGGGTATTTCACGAATCATTCATGAAACGATGAAATTCAACGAAATATCGTGTTTCCCAATGAAAGTAGCAAGAAATGTCAGAAAACATCCAAATTAAGCTAAATCTCCGCTAAAACATGGTTATTTCACGAAACATTCATGAAACGATGAAATTCAACGAAATATCGTGTTTCGCAATGAATGTAGCTAGAAATCTCAGAAAACATCAAAATTAAATTGAATCTCCGCTAAAACATGGTTATTTCACGAATCATTCATGAAACGATGAAATTCAATGAAATAACGTGTTTCGTAGTGAAAGTAGCTAGATTTCTATGAAGACATCAAAATTAAGCTAAATCTACGCTAAATCATGGTTTTTTCACGTAACATTCATGAAACGATGAAAAACACCGAAATAACGTGTTTCGCAGTGAAAGTAGCTAGAAACCCCAGAAAACATCAAAATTACGCTAAATCATCTCTAAATCATGGTTATTTCACAAAACATTCATGAAACGATGAAATTCAACGCAATATCGTGTTTCGCAGTGAAAGTAGTAAGAAATGTCAAAAAGCATCAAAATAAAGCTAAATCTCCGCTAAAACATGATTATTTCACGAAACAATCATGAAACGATGAAATTCAACGTAATATCGTGTTTTGCTGTGAAAGTAGCAAGAAATGACAGAAATTATCATAATTAATCCAAATCTCCGCTAAATCATTGTAATTTCACGAAACATTCATGAAACAATGAAATTCAACGAAATAACGTGTTTCGCAATGAAAGTAGCAAGAAATGTCAGAAAACATCCAAATTTAGCTAACTCTGCGCTAAAACATGGTTATTTCACGAAACATTCATGAATCGATGAAATACAGTGAAATAACGTGTTTCGCAGTGAATGTAGCTGGATATCTGTGGAACCATCAAAATTAAGCTAAAACTCCGCTAAATCAATGTAATTTCACGAAACATTCATGAAACACTGAAATTCAACGAAATAACGTGTTTCGCAGTGGAAGTAGCTAGAAATCTCAGAAAACATCAAAATTAAGCTAAATCACCGCTAAATCATGGTTATTTGACGAAACACTCGTGAAATGATGAAATTCAACGAAATATCGTGTTTCGCAGTGAAAATAGCAAGAAATGTCAGAAAACATTCAAATTAAGCTAAATCTCTCTAACACATGGTTATTTCACGAAACATTCGTGAAACGATGAAATTCAACGAAATAACGTGTTTCGTAGTGAAAGTAGCTAGATTTCTATGAAAACAACAAAATTATGCTTAATCTACGCTAAATCATGGTTTTTTCACGAAACACTAATGAAAAGATGAAATTCACCGAAATTACGTGTTTCGCAATGAGAGTAGCTGGATATCTGTGAAAACATCAAAATTATGCTGTATATCCGCTAAATCATTGTAATTTCACGAAACATTCATGAAACGATGAAATTCAACGAAATAACGTGTTTCGTAGTGAATGTAGCCAGATATCTATGAAACCATCAAAATAAAACAAAATCTACGCTATATCATGGTTATTTCACGAAACATTCATTAAACGATAAAATTCAACGAAATATCGTGTTTCGCAGTGAAAATAGCAAGAAACGCCAGAAAACATCCAAATTAAGCTAAATCTCCGCTAAAACATGGTTATTTCACGAAACATTCATGAAACGATGAAATTCAACGAAATATCGTCTTTCGCAATGAATGTAGCAGGAAATCTCAGAAAACATCAAAATTAAATTGAATCTCCGCTAAAACATGGTTATTTCACGAATCATTCATGAAACGATGAAATTCAACGAAATAACGTGTTTCGTAGTGAAAGTAGCTAGATTTCTATGAAGACATCAAAATTAAGCTAAATCTACGCTAAATCATGGTTTTTTCACGTAACATTCATGAAACGATGAAAAACACCGAAATAACGTGTTTCGCAGTGAAAGTAGCTAGAAACCCCAGAAATATCAAAATTACGCTAAATCATCGCTAAATCATGGTTATTTCACAAAACATTCATGAAACGATGAAATTCAACGAAATATCGTGTTTCGCAGTGAATGTAGAAAGAAATCTCGAAAACATCAGAATTAAATTAAATCACCTCTAAATCATTATTATGTCACGAAACATTCATGAAACGATGAAATACAACGAAATAACGTGTTTCGCAGTGAAAGTAGCTAGAAATCTCAGAAAACATCAAAATTAAGCTGAATCTCCGCTGAATCACGCTTATTTCACGAAACAATGATTAAACGATAAAATTCAACCAAATATCGTGTTTCGCAGTGAAAGTAGCAAGAAATGTCAGAAAACATCCAAATTAAGCTAAATCTCCGCTAAAACATGGTTATTTCACGAAACACTCATGAAACGATGAAATTCAACGAAATAACGTATTTCGCAGTGAAAGTAGCTAGAAATCTAAGAAAACAACAAAATTAAGTTTTATCTCCGCTAAATCACGGGTATTTCACGAAACGTTAATGAAACGATGAAATTCAACGTAATATCGTGTTTTGCTGTGAAAGTAGCAAGAAATGACAGAAAACATCATACTTAATCCAAATCTCCGCCAAATCATTGTACTTTCACGAAACATTCATGAAACAATGAAATTCAACGAAATAACGTGTTTCGCAGTGAAAGTGGCTAGTAATCTCAGAAAACATCAAAATTATGCTAAATCTCCGCTAAATCATTGTAATTTCACGAAACACTCATGAAACGACGATATTCAACGATATATCGTGTTTCGCAGTGAAAGTAGTAGGAAATGTCAGAGAACATCCAAATTAAGCACAATCTCGGCTAAAACATGGTTATTTCACGAAACATTCATGAAACGATGAAATTCTACGAAATAACGTGTTTCGTAGTGAAAGTGCTAGATATCTATGAAAACATCAAAACTAATCTGAATCTACGCTAAATAATGGTTATTTCACGAAACATTCATGAAACGAAGAAATTCAACGAATGAACGTGTTTCGTAGTGAATGTAGACAGATATCTACGAAAACATCAAAATATAGCTAAATCTACGCTAAATCATGGTTAGTTCACGAAACACTCAAGAAACGATGAAATTCAACGAAATAACGTGTTTCGCAGTGTATGTAGCTAGAAATCTCAGAAAACAACAAAATTAAGTTTAATCTAGGCTAAATCACGGTTATTTCACGAAACATTAATGAAACGATTAAATTCAACGAAATATCGAGTTTTGCTGTGAAAGTAGCAAGAAATGACAGAAAACATCCAAATTATGATAAATCTCCGCTAAATCATGGATATTTCACGAAACGTTCGTGAAATGATAAAATTCAACGAAATATCGTGTTGCGCAGTGAAAGTAGCTAGAAACCCCAGAAATATCAAAATTACGCTAAATCATCGCTAAATCATGGTTATTTCACAAAACATTCATGAAACGATGAAATTCAACGCAATAACGTGTTTCGCAGTGAAAGTAGTAAGAAATGTCAAAAAGCATCAAAATAAAGCTAAATCTCCGCTAAAACATCGTTATTTCACGAAACATTCATAAAACGATGAAATTCAACGAAATATCGTGTTTCGCAGTGAAAGTAGCTAGATTTCTATGAAAACATCAAAATTAAGCTTAATCTACGCTAAATCATGGTTTTTTCACGAAACATTCATGAATCGATGAAATACAATGAAATAACGTGTTTCGCAGTGAATGTAGCTGGATATCTGTGGAACCATCAATATTAAGCTAAATCTCCGCTAAATCAATGTAATTTCACGAAACATTCATGAAACAATGAAATTCAACGAAATAACGTGTTTCGCAGTGGAAGTAGCTAGAAATCTCAGAAAACATCAAAATTAAGCTAAATCACCGCTAAATCATGGTTATTTGACGAAACACTCATGAAATGATGAAATTCAACGAAATATCGTGTTTCGCAGTGAAAATAGCAAGAAATGTCAGAAAACATTCAAATTAAGCTAAATCTCGCTAACACATGGTTATTTCACGAAACATTCATGAAACGATGAAATTCAACGAAATAACGTGTTTCGCAGTGAAAGTAGCTAGATTTCTATGAAAACATCAAAATTAAGCTTATCTACGCTAAATCATGGTTTTTTCACGAAACACTAATGAAACGATGAAATTCACCGAAATTACGTGTTTCGCAATGAGAGTAGCTGGATATCTGTGAAAACATCAAAATTAAGCTGTATCTCCGCTAAATCATTGTAATCTCACGGAACATTCATGAAACGATGAAATTCAACGAAATAACGTGTTTCGCAGTGAAAGTAGCTAGAAATCTCAGAAAACATCAAAATTAAGCTAAATCTCCGCTGAATCACGGTTATTTCACGAAACATTGATTAAACGATAAAATTCAACCAAATATCGTGTTTCGCAGTGAAAGTAGCAAGAAATGTCAGAAAACATCCAAATTAAGCTAAATCTCCACTAAAACATGGTTATTTCACGAAACACTCATGAAACGATGAAATTCAACGAAATAACGTGTTTCGCAGTGAAAGTAGCTAGATTTCTATGAAGACATCAAAATTAAGCTAAATCTACGCTAAATCATGGTTTTTCCACGTAACATTCATGAAACGATGAAAAACACCGAAATAACGTGTTTCGCATTGAAAGTTGCTAGAAACCCCAGAAAACATCAAAATTACGCTAAATCATCTCTAAATCATGGTTATTTCACAAAACATTCATGAAACGATGAAATTCAACGCAATATCGTGTTTCGCAGTGAAAGAAGTAAGAAATGTCAAAAAGCATCAAAATAAAGCTAAATCTCCGCTAAAACATGGTTATTTCACGAAACAATCATGAAACGATGAAATTCAACGAAATAACGTGTTTCGCAGTGAAAGAAGCTAGATAGCTATGAGAACATCTAAATTAAGCTAAATCTTCGCTAAATAATATTTATTTTACGAAACATTCATGAAACGATGAAATTCATCGAAATAACGTGTATCGTGGTGAATGTAGCTAGATATCTATGAAAATATCAAAATAGAGCTAAATCTACGCTAAATCATGGATATTTCACGAAATATTCATGAAACGATGAAATTCAACGAAATATCGTGTTTCGCCGTGGAATTAGCAAGAAATGTCAGAAAACATCCAAATTAAGCTAAATCTACGCTAAATCATGGTTTTTTCACGAAACATTCATGAAACGATGAAATTCACCGAAATTACGTGTTTCGCAGTGAATGTAGCTGGATAACTGTGAAAACATCAAAATTAAGCTAAATCGCCGCTAAATCATGGTTTTTTCACGAAACATTCATGAAACGATGAAATTCAACGAAATAACGTGTTTCGTTGTGTATGTAGCCAGGTGTCTATGAAAACATCAAAATAAAACAAAATCTACGCTATATCATGGTTATTTCACGAAACATTCATTAAACGATAAAACTCAACGAAATATCGTGTTTCGCAGTGCAAGTGGCTAGAAATCTCAGAATACATCAGAATTAAGTTAAATCAAAGCTCAATATTGTTTATTTCACGAAACATTCATGAATCGATGAAATACAACGAAATAACGTGTTTCGCAGTGAATGTAGCTGGATATCTGTGGAAGCATCAAAATTAAGCTAAATCTCCGCTAAATCATGGTTATTTCACGAAACATTCATGAAACGATGAAATTCAACGAAATAACGTATTTCGCAGTGATAGTAGCTAGATATCTATGAAAACATCTAAATTATTCTAAACCTACGCTAAATAATGTTTATTTCACGAAACATCCATGAAACTATGAAATTCAACGAAATAACTTGTTTCGTAGTGTATGTAGCCAGATATCTATGAACACATCAAAATAAGACAAAATCTACGCTAAATCATGGTTATTTCACGAAACATTCATTAAACGATAAAATTCAACGAAATATCATGTTTCGCAGTGAAAGTGGCTAGAAATCTCAGAATACATCAAAATTAAGCTAAATCAAAGCTCAATATTGGTTATTTCACGAAACATTCAAGAATCGATGAAATGCAACGAAATAACGTGTTTCGCAGTGAATGTAGCTGGATATCTGTGGAAGCATCAAAATAAGCTAAATCCCCGCTAAATCAATGTAATTTCACGAAACATCCATGAAACGATGAAATTCAACGAAATAACGTGTTTCGCAGTGAAAGTAGCTAGAAATCTCAGAAAACAACAAAATTAACTTTAATCTCCGCTAAATCACGGTTATTTCACGAAACATTAATGAAACGATGAAATTCAACGTAATATCGTGTTTTGCTGTGAAAGTAGCAAGAAATGACAGAAAACATCATAATTAATCCAAATCTCCGCTAAATCATTGTAATTTCACGAAACATTCATGAAACAATGAAATTCAACTAAATAACGTGTTTCACAGTGAAAGTGGCTAGTAATCTCAGAAAACATCAAAATTAAGCAAAATCTCCGCTAAATCATGGTTATTTCATGAAACATTCATGAATCGATGAAATTCAACGAAATATCGTGTTTCGCAGTGAAAGTAGCAAGAAATGTCAGAAAACATCAAAATTATGCTAAATTTCGCTAAAATATGGTTATTTCACGAAACATTCATGAAACGATGATATTCAACGCAATAACGTTCTTCATAGTGAATGTAGCTAGATATCTATGAAAACATCAAAACAGAGCTAAATCTCCGCTAAATCATGGTTATTTCATGAAGCATTCATAAAACGATGAAATTCAACGAAATATCGTGTTCCGCAGTGAAAGTAGCTAGAAATCACAGAAAACAACAAGATTAAGTTAAATCTCCGCTAAATCACGGTTATTTCACGAAACACTTATTAATCGATGAAATTCAACGAAATATCGTGTTTTGCTGTGTAAGTAGAAAGAAATGACAGAAAATATCCATATTATGCTAAATCTCCGCTAAATCATGGATATTTCACGAAACATTCATGAAATGATGAAATTCACCGAAATAACGTGTTTCACAGTGAAAGTGGCTAGTAATCTCAGAAAACATCAAAATTAAGCAAAATCTCCCCTAAAACATGGTTATTTCCCGAAACATTCATGAAACGATGAAATACTACGAAATAACGTGTTTCGTAGTGAAAGTGCTAGATATCTATGAAAACATCAAAATTAAGCTAAATCTACGCTAAATCATGGTTTTTTCACGAAACATTCATGAAACGATGAAAAACACCGAAATAACGTATTTCGCAGTGAGTGTAGCTGGATATCTGTGAAAACATCAAAATTAAGCTAAATCTCCGCCAAATCAATGTAATTTCACGAAACATTCATGAAACAATGAAATTCAACTAAGTAACCTGTTTCGCAGTGAGTGTAGCTGGATATCTGTGAGAACATCAAAATTAAGCTAAATCTCCGCTAAATCATGGTTATTTCACGAAACATTCATGAAACGATGAAATTCAACGAAATAACTTGTTTCGCAGTGAATATAGCTAGAAACCTCTGAAAACATCAAAATTAAGCTAAATCTTCGCTATAACATTGTTATTTCACGAAACATTCATGAAACGATGAAATTCAACGAAATAACGTGTTTCGCAGTGAAAGTGGCTAGAAATCTCAGAAAACATCAAAATTAAGCTAAATCAACGCTCAATATTGGTTATTTCACGAAACATTCATGAATCGATGAAATAAAACGAAATAACGTGTTTCGCAGTGAATGTAGCTGGATACCTGTGAAAGCATCAAAATTATGCTAAATCTCCGCTAAATCAATGTATTTTCACGAAACATTCATGAAACAATGAAATTCAACGAAATATCGAGTTTCGCAGTGAAAGTAGCTAGAAATGTCAGAAAACATCAAAATTAGGCTAAATCTCCTCTAAATGATCTTAATTTCACGATACATTCATGAAACGAAGAAATTCAACGAAAGAACGTGTTTCGTAGTGAATGTAGACAGATATCTACGAAAACATCAAAATATAGCTAAATCTACGCTAAATCACGGTTAGTTCACGAAACACTCAAGAAACGATGAAATTCAACGAAATAACGTGTTTTGCAGTGTATGTTGCTAGAAATCTTAGAAAACAACAAAATTAAGTTAAATCTTCGCTAAATCACTTTTATTTCACGAAACATTAATGAAACTATGAAATTCAACGAAATATCGAGTTTTGCTGTCAAAGTAGCAAGAAATGACAGAAAACAACCAAGTTATGCTAAATCTCCGCTAAATCATGGATATTTCACGAAACGTTCATGAAATGATAAAATTCAACGAAATATCGTGTTTCGCAGTGAATGTAGCAAAAAATCTCAGAAAACATCAAAATTAAGCTAAATCTCCGCTAAATCATTGTAATTTAACGAAACATTCATGAAACGATGAAATTCAACGCAATAACCTGCTTCGTAGTGTATGTAGCTAGATATCATTGAAAACATCAAAATTAAGCTAAGTTTCCGCTAAATCATCGTTATTTCATGAAACATTCATAAAAGGATGAAATTCAACGAAATATCGTGTTTCGCAATGAAAGTAGCTAGATATCTATGAAAACATCAAAATTAAGCTAAATCTCCGCTAAATCATGGTTATTTCACGAAACATTCATGAAACGATGAAATTCAACGAAATAACCTGTTTCGTAGTGAAAGTAGCTAGATATCTCTGAGACCATCAAAATTTAGCTAAATCTCCGCTAAATCATGGTTATTTCACGAAACATTCATGAATCGATGAAATACAACGAAATAACGAGTTTCGCAGTGAATGTAGCTGGATACCTGTGGAAGCATCAAAATTACGCTATATCTCCGCTAAATCAATGTAATTTCACGAAACATTCATGAAACAATGAAATTCAACGAAATATCGTGTTTCGCAGTGAAAGTAACTAGAAATGTCAGAAAACATCAAAGTAAGGCTAAATCTCCGCTAAATCATGTTAATTTCACGATACATTCATGAAACGATGAAATTCAAGGAAATAACGTGTTTCGTAGTGAATGTAGCGAGATATCTATGAAAACATCAAAGTAAAGCTAAATCTACTCTAAATCATGGTTATTTCACGAAACATTCATGAAACAATCAAATTCAACGAAATAACGTGTTTCGCAGTGCATGTAGCTAGATATCTCTGAAAACATCACAATTAAGCTAAATCTCCGTTAAATCATGGATATTTCACGAAACATTCATGAAACGATGAAATTCAACGAAATATCGTGTTTCGCAGTGAATGTAGCTAGAAATCACAGAAAACATCAAAATTAAGCTAAATGATCTCTAAATCATGGTTATTTCACAAAACATTCATGAAACGAAGAAATTCCACGAAATATCGTGTTTCGCAGTGAAAGTAGCAAGAAATGTCAGAAAACATCCAAATTAAGCTAAATATCCGCTAAAACATGGTTATTTCAAGAAACATTCATGAAACGATGAAATTCAACGAAATATCGTGTTTCGCAGTGAATGTAGCTAGAAATCACAGAAAACATCAAAATTAAATTAAATCTCCGCTAAATCATGGTTATTTCACGAAACATTAATGAAACGATGAAATACAACGAAATAACGTGTTTCGCAGTGAAAGTAGCTAGAAATCTCAGAAAACATCAAAATTATGCTAAATTTCCGCTGAATCACGGTTATTTCACGAAACATTGATTAAACGATAAAATTCAACGAAATATCGTGTTTCGTAGTGAAAGTAGCAAGAAATGTCTGAAAACACCCAAATTAAGCTAAATCTCCGTTAAAACATGGTTATTTCACGAAACATTCATGAAACGATGAAATTCAACGAAATAACGTGTTTCGTAGTGAAAGTAGCTAGATTTCTATGAAGACATCAAAATTAAGCTAAATCTACGCTAAGTCATGGTTTTTTCACGAAACATTCATGAAACGATGAAAAACACCGAAATAACGTATTTCGCAGTGAGTGTAGCTGGATATCTGTGAAAACATCAAAATTAAGCTAAATCTCCGCAAAATCAATGTAATTTCACGAAACATTCATGAAACGATGAAATTCAACGAAATAACTTGTTTCGCAGTGAAAGTGACTAGAAATCTCAGAAAACATCAAAATTAAGCTAAATCAACGCTCAATATTGGTTATTTCACGAAACATTCATGAATCGATGAAATACAACGAAATAACGTGTTTCGCAGTGAATGTAGCTGGATACCTGTGAAAGCATCAAAATTATGCTAAATCTCCGCTAAATCAATGTATTTTCACGAAACATTCATGAAACAATGAAATTCAACGAAATTACGTGTTTCGAAGTGAATGTTGCTAGAAATCTCAGAAAACATCAAAATTAAATTATATCTCCGCTAAATCATGGTTATTTCACGAAACATTCATGAAACAATGAAATTCAACGAAATAACGTGTTTCGCAGTGAGTGTAGCTGGATATCTGTGAGAACATCAAAATTAAGCTAAATCTCCGCTAAATCATTGTAATTTCACGAAACATTCATGAAACAATGGAATTCAACGAAATAACGTGTTTCTCAGTGAAAGTGGCTAGAAATCTCAGAAAAAATCAAATTTAATCTAAGTCTCCGCTAAATCATGGTTATTTCACGAAACATTCATGAAACGATGAAATTCAACGAAATAACCTGTTACGCAGTGAAAGTAGCTAGATACCTATGAGACCATCAAAATTAAGCTAAATCTCCGCTAAAACATGGCTATTTCACGAAACATTCATGAAACTATGAAATTCAACGAAATATCGTGTTTCGCAGTGAATGTAGCAAGAAATCTCAGAAAACATCAGAATTAAATTAAATCACCGCTAAATCATGGTTATTTCACGAAACATTCATGAAACGATGAAATACAACGAAATAACGTGTTTCGCCGTGAAAGTAGCTAGAAATCTCAGAAAACATCAAAATTAATGTAAATCTCCGCTGAATCACGGTTATTTCACGAAACATTGATTAAACGATAAAATTCAAACAAATATCGTGTTTCGCAGTGAAAGTAGCTAGAAATCTCAGAAAACAACAAAATTGAGTTTAATCTCCGCTAAATCACGGTTATTTCACGAAACATTAATGAAACGATGAAATTCAACGTAATATCGTGTTTTGCTGTGAAAGTAGCAAGAAAAGACAGAACACATCATAATTAATCCAAATCTCCGCTAAATCAATGTAATTTCACGAAACATTCATGAAACAATGAAATTCAACGTGACAACCTGTTTCGCAGTGAAAGTGGCTAGTAATCTCAGAAAACATCAAAATTATGCTAAATCTCCGCTAAAACATGCTTATTTCACGAAACATTCATGAAACGATGATATTCAACGCAATAACGTTCTTCGTAGTGAATGTAGCTAGATATCTATGAAAACATCAAAACAGAGCTGAATCTCCGTTAAATCATGGTTATTTCATGAAGCATTCATAAAACGATGAAATTCAACGAAATATCGTGTTCCGCAGTGAAAGTGACTAGAAATCACAGAAAACAACAAAATTAAGTTAAATCTCCGCTAAATCACGGGTATTTCACGAAACATTTATTAATCGATGAAATTCAACGAAATATCGTGTTATACTGTGTAAGTAGCAAGAAATGACAGAAAATATCCATATTATGCTAAATCTCCGCTAAATCATGGATATTTCACGAAACATTCATGAAATGATGAAATTCAACGAAATATCGTGTTTCGCATTGAAAGTAGCAAGAAATCTCAGAAAACATCAAAATTACGCTAAATCTACGCTAAAGCTTTGTTATTTCACGAAACATTCATGAAACGATGAAAATCAACGAAATGACGTGTTTCGCAGTGAATGTAGCTAGAAATCTCAGAAATGATCAAAATTAAATTAAATCTCCGCTAAATCATGGTTATTTCACGAAACATTCATGAAACGATGAAATACAACGAAATAACGTGTTTCGCAGCGAAAGTAGCTAGAAATCTCAGAAAACATCAAAATTAAGCTAAATCTCCGCTGAATCACGGTTATTTCACGAAACATTGATTAAACGATAAAATTCAACGAAATATCGTGTTTCGCAGTGAAAGTAGCAAGAAATGTCAGAAAACATCCAAATTAAGCTAAATCTCCGCTAAAACATGGTTATTTCACGAAACATTCATGAAACGATGAAAAACACAGAAATAACGTGTTTCGCAGTGTGTGTTGCTGGATATCTGTGAGAACATCAAAATTAAGCTAAATCTCCGCTAAATCATTGTAATTTCACGAAACATTCATGAAACAATGAAATTCAACGAAATAACGTGTTTCTCAGTGAATGTGGCTAGAAATCTCTGAAAAAATCAAATTTAAGCTAAATCTCCGCTAAATCATGGTTATTTCACGAAACATTCATGAATCGGTGAAATTCAACGAAATAACGTGTTTCGTAGTGAAAGTAGCTAGATATCTCTGGGACCATCAAAATTTAGCTAAATCTCCGCTAAATCATGGTTATTTCACGAAACATTCATGAAACAATGAAATTCAACGAAATAACGTGTTTCGCAGTGAATATAGCTAGAAACCTCTGAAAACATCAAAATTAAGCTAAATCTTCGCTATAACATTGTTATTTCACGAACCACTCATGAAACGATGAAATTCAACGAAATAACGTGTTTCGCAGTGCATGTAGCAAGATATCACTGAAAACATCAAAATTAAGCTAAATCTCCGCTAAATCATGGATATTTCACGAAACATTCATGAAACGATGAAATTCAACGAAATATCGTGTTTCGCAATGAAAGTAGCAAGAAATGTAAGAAAACATACAAATTTAGCTAAATCTCCGCTAAAACATGGTTATTTCAAGGAACATTCATGAAACGATGAAATTCAACGAAATAACGTGCTTCGTAGTGAAAGTAGTAAGAAATGTCAGAAAGCATCAAAATAAAGCTAAATCTATGCTAAAACATGGTTATTTCACAAAACATTCATTAAACGATAAAATTCAACGAATTATCATGTTTCGCAGTGAAAGTGGCTAGAAATTTCAGAATACATCAAAATTAAGTTAAATCAAAGCTCAATATTGGTTATTTCACGAAACATTCATGAATCGATGAAATACAACGAAATAACGTGTTTCGCAGTGAATGTAGCTGGATGTCTGTGGAAGCATCAAAATTAAGCTAAATCCACGCTAAATCAATGTAATATCACGAAACATCCATGAAACAAGGAAATTCACCGAAATAACGTGTTTCGCAGTGAAAGTAGCTAGGAATCCCAGAAGACATCAAAATTAAGCTAAATCAACGCTCAATATTGGTTATTTCACGAAACATTCATGAATCGATGAAATTCAACGAAATATCGTGTTTCGCTGTGAAAGTAGCAGGAAATGTCAGAAAACATCAAAATTATGCTAAATCTCTGCTAAAACATGGTTATTACACGAAACATTCATGAAACGATGATATTCAACGAAATATCGTGTTTTGCTGTGTAAGTAGCAAGAAATGACAGAAAATATCCATATTATGCAAAATCTCCGCTAAATCATGGATATTTCACGAAACATTCATGAAATGATGAAATTCAACGAAATATCGTTTTTTTCATTGAAAGTAGCAAGAAATCTCAGAAAACATCAAAATTACGCTAAATCTACACTAAAACTTTGTTATTTCACGAAACCTTCTTGAAACGATGAAATTCAACGAAATTACGTGTTTCGCAGTGAATGTAGCTAGAAATCTCAGAAAACATCAAAATTAAATTAAATCTCCGCGAAATCATGGTTATTTCACGAAACATTCATGAAACGATGAAAAACAACGAAATAACTTGATCGCAGTGAAAGTAGCTAGAAATCTCAGAAATCATCAAAATTAAGCTAAATCTCCGCTGAATCACGGTTATTTCACGAAACATTGATAAAACGATAAAATTCAACGAAATATCGTGTTTCGCAGTGAAAGTAGCAGGAAATGTCAGAAAACATCCAAATTAAGCTAAATCTCCGCTAAAACATGGTTATTTCCCGAAACATTCATGAAACGATGAAAAACACCGAAATAACGTGTTTCGCAGTGATTGTAGCTGGAAATCTGTGAAAACATCAAAATTAAGCTAAATCTCCGCTAAATCATTGTAATTTCACGAAACATTCGTGAAACAATGAAATGCAACGAAATAACGTGTTTCGCAGTGAGTGTAGCTGGATATCTGTGAGAACATCAAAATTAAGCTAAATCTCCGCTAAATCATTGTAATTTCACGAAACATTCATGAAACAATGAAATTCAACGAAATAACGTGTTTCTCAGTGAAAGTGGCTAGAAATCTCAGAAAAAATCAAATTTAAGCTAAATCTCCGCTAAATCACGGTTATTTCACGAAACATTCATTAAACGACGCAATTCAACGAAATAACCTGTTTCGTAGTGAAAGTAGCTAGGTATCTCTGAGACCATCAAAATTTAGCTAAATCTCCGGTAATCATGTTTATTTCACGAAACATTCATGAACGATGAAATTCAACGAAATAACGTGTTTCGCAGTGAATATAGCTAGAAATCTCTGAAAACATCAAAATTAAGCTAAATCTTCGCTATAACATTGTTATTTCACGAACCATTCATGAAACGATGAAATTCAACGAAATAACGTGTTTCGCAGTGAAAGTGGCTAGAAATCTCAGAAAACATCAAAATTAAGCTAAATCAACGCTCAATATTGGTTATTCCACGAAACATTCATGAATCGATGAAATACACGAAATAACGTGTTTCGCAGTGAATGTAGCTGGATATCTGTGGAAGGATCAAAATTAAGCTAAATGTCCGCTAAATCAATGTAATTTCACCAAACATTCATGAAAAAATGAAATTCACCCACATAACGTGTTTCGCAGTGAAAGTAGCTAGAAACCCCTGAAAACATCAAAATTAAGCTAAATCTCCGCTAAAACATGGCTATTTCACGAAACATTCATGAAACTATGAAATTCAACGAAATATCGTGTTTCGCAGTGAATGTAGCAAGAAATCTCAGAAAACATCAGAATTAAATTAAATCACCGCTAAATCATGGTTATTTCACGAAACATTCATGAAACGATGAAATACAACGAAATAACGTGTTTCGCCGTGAAAGTAGCTAGAAATCTCAGAAAACATCAAAATTAAGGTAAATCTCCGCTGAATCACGGTTATTTCACGAAACATTGATTAAACGATAAAATTCAACCAAATATCGTGTTTCGCAGTGAAAGTAGCTAGAAATCTCAGAAAACAACAAAATTGAGTTTAATCTCCGCTAAATCACGGTTATTTCACGAAACATTAGTGAAACGATGAAATTCAACGTAATATCGTGTTTTGCTGTGAAAGTAGCAAGAAAAGACAGAAAACATCATAATTAATCCAAATCTCCGCTAAATCAATGTAATTTCACGAAACATTCATGAAACGATGATATTCAACGCAATAACGTTCTTCGTAGTGAATGTAGCTAGATATCTATGAAAACATCAAAACAGAGCTAAATCTCCGCTAAATCATGGTTATTTCATGTAGCATTCATAAAACGATGAAATTCAACGAAATATCGTGTTCCGCAGTGAAAGTGGCTAGAAATCACAGAAAACAACAAAATTAAGTTAAATCTCCGCTAAATCACGGTTTTTTCACGAAACATTTATTAATCGATGAAATTCAACGAAATATCGTGTTTTGCTGTGTAAGTAGCAAGAAATGACAGAAAATATCCATATTATGCTAAATCTCCGCTAAATCATGGATATTTCACGAAACATTCATGAAATGATGAAATTCAACGAAATATCGTGTTTCGCATTGAAAGTAGCAAGAAATCTCAGAAAACATCAAAATTACGCTAAATCTACGCTAAAGCTTTGTTATTTCACGAAACATTAAATCTACGCTAAAACTTTGTTATTTCACGAAACCTTCATGAAACGATGAAATTCAACGAAATTACGTGTTTCGCAGTGAATGTAGCTAGAAATTTCAGAAATCATCAAAATTAAGCTAAATCTCCGCTGAATCACGGTTATTTCACGAAACATTGATAAAACGATAAAATTCAACGAAATATCGTGTTTCGCAGTGAAAGTAGCAAGAAATGTCAGAAAACATCATAATGATCCAAATCTCCGCTAAATCATTGTAAATTCACGAAACATTCAGATGGAACGATGAAACTACAACAAAAATGATGTGTTCCGCAGTGAAAGTAGCTAGAAATACACAAAAAACAACAAAATTAAGTTAAATCTCCGCTAATCACAGTATTTTCACGAAACATTTATTAATCAACGATAAAAATTCAACAAAATATCATGTTTTATGTGTAAGTCACAAAAATGACGGAAAATGTCCATATTATGCTAAATCTCCGCTAAATCATGGATATGCGCGAAACATTCATGAAATGATGAAATTACAACGAAATATCGTGTTTCGTGAAAGTAGCAAGAAATCTCAAAAACATCAAAATATAGCTAAATCTACGCTAAATCATGGTTAGTTCACGAAACACTCAAGAAACGATGAAATTCAACGAAATAACGTGTTTCGCAGTGTATGTAGCTAGAAATCTCAGAAAACAACAAAATTAAGTTAAATCAACGCTAAATCACGGTTATTTCACGAAACATTACTGAAACGATGAAATTCAACTAAATATCGAGTTATGCTGTGAAAGTAGCAAGAAATGACAGAAAACATCCAAATTATGCTAAATCTCCGCTAAATCATGAATATTTCACGAAACGTTCATGAAATGATAAAATTCAACGAAATATCGTGTTTCGCAGTGAAAGTAGCAAAAAATCTCAGAAAACATCAAAATTAAGCAAAATCTCCGCTAAATAATTGTAATTTCACGAAACATTCATGAAACGATGAAATTCAACGCAATAACCTGCTTCGTAGTGTATGTAGCTAGATATATATGAAAACATCAAAATAAAGCTAAATTTCCGCTAAGTCATCGTTATTTCATGAAACATTCATAAAACGATGAAATTCAACGCAATATCGTGTTTCGCAGTGAAAGTAGCTAGATATCTTTGAAAACATCAAAATTAAGCTAAATCAACGCTCAATCTTGGTTATTTCTCGAAACATTCATGAATCGATGAAATACAATGAAATAACGTGTTTCGCAGTGAATGTAGCAGGATATCTCTGGAACCATCAATATTAAGCTAAATCTCCGCTAAATCAATGTAATTTCACGAAACATTCATGAAACAATGAAATTCAACGAAATAACGTGTTTCGCAGTGGAAGTAGCTAGAATTCTCAGAAAACATCAAAATTAAGCTAAATCACCGCTAAATCATGGTTATTTGACGAAACACTCATGAAATGATGATATTCAACGAAATATCGTATTTCGCAGTGAAAATAGCAAGAAATGTCAGAAAACATTCAAAGTAAGCTAAATCTCGCTAACTCATGGTTATTTCAGGAAACATTCGTTAAACGATGAATTTCAACGAAATAACGTGTTCCGTAGTGAAAGTAGCTAGATTTCTATGAAAACATCAAAATTAAGCTTAATCTACGCTAAATCATGGTTTTTTCACGAAACACTAATGAAACGATGAAATTCACCGAAATTACGTGTTTCGCAGTGAGAGTAGCTGTATATCTGTGAAAACATCAAAATGAAGCTGTATCTCCGCTAAATCATTGTAATCTCACGGAACATTCATGAAACGATGAAATTCAACGAAATAACGTGTTTCGTAGTGAATGTATCTAGAATTCTATGAAAACATCAAAATTAAGCTAAATCTACGCTAAATCATGGTTTTTTCACGAAACATACATGAAACGATGAAATTCACCGAAATTACCTGTTTCGCAGTGAGTGTAGCTGGATATCTGTGAAAACATCAAAATTAAGCTATATCTCCGCTAAATCACTGTAATTTCACTAAACATTCATGAAACGATTAAATTCAACGAAATAACGTGTTTCGTAGTGAAAGTGCTAGAAATCTATGAAAACATCAAAATTAAGCTAAATCTACGCTAAATAATGGTTATTTCACGAAACATTCATGAAACGAAGAAATTCAACGAAAGAACGTGTTCCGTAGTGAATGTAGACAGATATCTACGAAAACATCAAAATAAGGCTAAATCTACGCTAAATGATGGTTAGTACACGAAACACTCAAGAAACGATGAAATACAACGAAATAACGTGTTTCGCAGTGAAAGTAGCAAGAAATCTCAGAAAACAACAAAATTAAGTTAAATCTCCGCAAAATCACGGTTATTTCACGAAACATTAATGAAACAGTGAAATTCAACGAAATATCGTGTTTTCCTGTGAAAGTAGCAGGAAATGACAGAAAACATCCAAATTATGCTAAATCTCCGCTAAATCATGGATATTTCACGAATCAATTCTGAAATGAAGAAATTCAACGAAATATCGTGTTTCGCAGTGAACGTAGCAAGAAATCTCAGAAAACATCAAAATTAAGCTAACTCTCCGCTAAACCATTGTAATTTCACGAAACATTCTGAAACGATGAAATTCAACGATATAACGTGTTTCGTTGTGAAACTAGCTAGGTATCTATGAAAACATCAAAATTAAGCTAAATTTACGCTAAATAATGGTTATTTCACGAAACATTCATGAAACGATGAAATTCAACAAAATAACGTGTTTCGTAGTGAATGTAGACAGATATCTATGAAAACATCAAAATATAGCAAAATCTACGCTAAATCATGGTTTTTTCACGAAACACTCATGAAACGATGAAATTCAACGAAATAACGTGTTTCGCAGTGAAAAAAGCAAGAAATGTCAGAAAACATTCAAATTAAGCTAAATCTCGCTAACTCATGGTTATTTCACGAAACATTCGTGAAACGATGAATTTCAACGAAATAACGTGTTTCGTAGTGAAAGTAGCTAGATTTCTATGAAAACATCAAAATTAAGCTTAATCTACGCTAAATCATGGTTTTTTCACGAAACACTAATGAAACGATGAAATTCACCGAAATTACGTGTTTCGCAGTGAGAGTAGCTGGATATCTGTGAATACATCAAAATTAAGCTGTATCTCCGCTAAATCATTGTAATCTCACGGAACATTCATGAAACGATGAAATTAAACGAAATAACGTGTTTCGTAGTGAATGTAGACAGATATCTATGAAAACATCAAAATATAGCTAAATCTACGCTAAATCACGGTTATTTCACGAAACATTAATGAAACGATGAAATTCAACGGAAAATCGTGTTTTGCTGTGAAAGTAGCAAGAAATGACAGAAAACATCCATATTATGCTAAATCTCCACTAAATCATGGATATTTCACGAAACATTCATGAAATGATGAAATTCAACGAAATATCGTGTTTCGCAGTGAAAGTAGCAAGAAACCTATGATAAATCAAAATTAAGGTATATCTCCGCTAAATCATTGTAATTTCACGAAACATACATGAAACGTTGAAATTCAACGAAATTACGTGTTTCGCAGTGAATGTATCTAGAATTCTATGAAAACATAAAAATTAAGCTAAATTTACGCTAAATCATGGTTTTTTCACGAAACACACATGAAACGATGAAATTCACCGAAATTACGTGTTTCGCAGTGAGTGTAGCTGGATATCTATGAAAACATCAAAATTAAGCTATATCTCCTCTAAATCACTGTAATTTCACTAAACATTCATGAAACGATTAAATTCAACGAAATAACGTGTTTCGTAGTGAAAGTGCTAGAAATCTATGAAAACATCAAAATAAAGCTAAATCTACGCTAAATAATGGTTATTTCACGAAACATTCATGAAACGAAGAAATTCAACGAAATATCGTGTTTCGCAGTGAAAGTAGCAAGACATTACAGAAAACATCATAATTAATCCCAATCTCCGCTAAATCATTATAATTTCACGAAACATTCATGAAACAATGAAATTCAACGAAATAACGTGTTTCGCAGTGAAAGTGGCTAGTAATCTCAGAACACATCAAAATTAAGCTAATTCTCCGCTAAATCATGGTTATTTCATGAAACATTCATGAATCGATGAAATTCAACGAAATATCGTGTTTCGCAGTGAAAGTAGCAAGAAATATCAGAAAACATCAAAATTATGCTAAATCTCCGCTAAAACATGGTTATTTCACGAAACATTCATGAAACGATGATATTCAACGCAATAACGTTCTTCGTAGTGAATGTAGCTAGATATCTATGAAAACATCAAAACAGAGCTAAATCTCCGCTAAATCATGGATATTTCACGAAACATTCATAAAACGATGAAATTCAACGAAATATCGTGTTCCGCAGTGAAAGTAGCTAGAAATCACAGAAAACAACAAAATTAAGTTAAATCTCCGCTAAATCACGGTTATTTCACGAAACATTTATTAATCGATGAAATTCAACGAAATATCGTGTTTTGCTGTGTAAGTAGCAAGAAATGACAGAAAATATCCATATTATGCTAAATCTCCGCTAAATCATGGATATTTCACGAAACATTCATGAAATGATGAAATTCAACGAAATATCGTGTTTCGCATTGAAAGTAGCAAGAAATCTCAGAAAACATCAAAATTACGCTAAATCTACGCTAAAACTTTGTTATTTCACGAAACATTCATGAAACGATGAAATTCAACGAAATTACGTGTTTCGCAGTGAATGTAGCTAGAAATCTCAGAAAACATCAAAATTAAATTAAATCTCCGCTAAATCATGGTTATTTCACGAAACATTCATGAAACGATGAAATACAACGAAATAACGTGTTTCGCAGTGAAAGTAGCTAGAAATCTCAGAAAACATCAAAATTAAGCTAAATCTCCGCTGAATCACGGTTATTTCACGAAACATTCATTAAACGATGAAATTCAACGAAATATCGTGCTTCGCAGTGAAAGTACCAAGAAATGTCAGAAAACATCAAAATTAAACTAAACCTCCTCTAAAACATGGTTATTTCAAGAAACATTCATGAAACGATGAAATTCAACGTAATATCGTGTTTCGCAGTGAATGTACCAAGATATCTAAGAAAACATCAAAGCTAAGCTAAATCTACGAAAAATCATGGTTATTTCACGCAACATTCATGAAACGATGAAATACAAAGAAATAACGTGTTTCGCAGTGATTGTAGCTGGATATCTGTGAAAAAATCAAAATTAAGTTAAATCTCCGCTAAAACATGTTTATATCACGAAACATTCATGAAACGATGAAATTCAACGAAATATAATGTTTCGCAGTGAAAGTAGCAAGAAATGTCAGAAACATCCAAATTAAGCTAAATCTCCGCTAAAACTCACGAAACATTCATGAAACGATGAAATTCAACGAAATAACGTGTTTCAGTGAAAGTAGCTAGATATCTATGAAAACATCTAATGCTATAAACCTCACTAAATAATTTTTTTCACGAAACATTCATGAAACGATGAAATTCAACGAAATAACGTGTTTCGTAGTGAATGTAGCCAGATATCTATGAAAACATCAAAATAAAACAAAATCTACGCTAAATCATGGTTATTTCACGAAACATTCATTGAAAACGATCAACAAAATAACGTGTTTCGCAGTGAAAGTAGCTAGAAATCCCAGAAAACATCAAAATTAAGCTAAATCATCTCTAAATCATGGTTATTTCACAAAACATTCATGAAACGATGAAATTCAACGAAATAACGTGCTTCGTAGTGAAAGTAGTAAGAAATGTCAGAAAGCATCAAAATTAAGCTAAATCTCCGCTAAAACATGGTTATTTCACGAAACAATCATGAAACGAAGAAATTCAACGAAATAACGTGTTTCGCAGTGAATGTAGCTAGATATCTATGAAAACATCAAATTAAGCTAAATCTACGCTAAATAATGGTTATTTCACGAAACATTCATGAAACGATGAAATACAACGAAATAACGTTTTTCGCAGTGAAAGTAGCTAGATATCTATGAAAACATCAAAATTGAGCTAAATCTCCGCTAAATCATGGTAAATTCAGGAAACATTCATGAAACGATAAAAAACAAGATTTAAAGTCGCGCCGTGAAAGTAGCAGATATCTCAGAAACATCAAAATTAAGCTAAATCTCCGCTAAATCATGGTTATTTCACGAAACATTCATGAAACGATGAAATTCAACGAAATAACGTGTTTCGCAGTGAAAGTAGCTGGATATCTATGAAAACATCAAAATTAAGCTAAATCTCCGCTAAATCATGGTTATTTCACGAAACATTCATGAAACGATGAAATTCAACGAAATAACGTGTTTCGCAGTGAAAGTAGCTAGATATTTATGAAAACATCAAAATTAAACTAAATCTACGCTAAATCATGGTATCCGAAACATTCATGAAACGATGAAATTCAACGAAATAACGTGTATCGTAGTGAAAGTACTAGAAATCTCAGAATACATCAAAATTAAGCTAAATCAAAGCTCAATACTTGTTATTTCACCAAACATTCATGAATCGATGAAATACAACGAAATAACGTGTTTCGCAGTGTATGTAGCTGGATATCTGTGGAAGCATCAAAATTAAGCTAAATCTCCGCTAAATCAATGTAATTTCACGAAACATTCATGAAACAATGAAATTCACCGAAATAACGTGTTTCGCAGTGAAAGTAGCTAGAATTCCCAGAAAACATCAAAATTAAGCTAAATGATCCCTAAATCATGGTTATTTCACAAAACATTCATGAAACGATGAAATGCAACGAAATATCGTGTTTCTCAGTGAAAGAAGCAAGAAATGTCAGAAAACATCCAAATTAAGCTAAATCTCCGCTAAAACATGGTTATTTCACGAAACATTCATGAAACGATGAAATTCAACGAAAAAACGTGTTTCGCAGTGAAAGTAGCTAGATATTTATGAAAACATCTAAATTATGCTAAACCTACGCTAAATAATGTTTATTTCACGAAACATTCATGAAACGATGAAATTCAACGAAATAACGTGTTTCGTAGTGTATGTAGCCAGATATCTATGAAAACATCAAAATAAAACAAAATCTACGCTATATCATGGTTATTTCACGAAACATTCATTAAACGATAAAATTCAACGAAATATCGTGTTTCGCAGTGAAAGTGGCTAGAAATCTCAGAATACATCAGAATTAAGCTAAATCAAAGCTCAATATTGGTTATTTCACGAAACATTCATGAATCGATGAAATACATCGAAATAACGTGTTTCGCAGTGAATGTAGCTGGATATCTGTGGAAGGATCAAAATTAAGCTAAATCTCCGCTAAATCAATGTAATTTCACGAAAAATTCATGAAAAAATGAAATTCACCGAAATAACGTGTTTCGCAGTGAAAGTAGCTAGAAACCCCAGAAAACATCAAAATTAAGCTAAATCATCTCTAAATCATGGTTATTTCACAAAACATTCATGAGACGATGAAATTCAACGAAATAACGTGTTTCGCAGTGAAAGGAGCAAGAAAAGTCAGAAACATCAAATTAAAGCTAAATCTCCGTTAAAACATGTTTATTTCACGAAACATTCATGAAACGAAGAAATTCAACGAAATATCGTGTTTGGCAGTGAATGTATCTATATATATATGAAAACATCAAAATGAAGCTAAATCTACGATAAATCATGGTTACTTCACGAAACATTCATGAAACGATGAAATTCAACGAAATAACGTGTTTCTTAGTGAATGTAGCTAGATATCTACGAAAATATCATAATAAAACTAAATCTTCGCAAAATCATGGTTATTTCACGAAACATTCATGAAACGATGAAATTCAACGAAATAACGTGTTTCGCAGTGAAAGTAGCTAGAAATCACAGAAAACATCAAAATTACGCTAAATCTACGCTAAATATTGGTTATTTCACGAAACATTCATGAAACGATGAAATACAACGAAATAACGTGTTTCGCAGTGAAAGTAGCTAGATATCTCTGAAAACATCAAAATTAAGCTAAATCTCCGCTAAATCATGGTTATTTCACGAAACATTCATGAAACGATGAAATTCAACGAAATAACGTGTTTCGCAGTGAATGTAGCCAGATATCTATGAAAACATCAAAATAAAGCTAAATCTACGCTAAATCATGGTTATTTCACGAAACATTCATGAAACGATGAAATTCAACGAAATAACGTGTTTCGCAGTGAAAGTAGCTAGATATCACAGAAAACATCAAAATTAAGCTAAATCTACGCTAAATCTTGGTTATTTCACGAAACATTCATGAAACGATGAAATACAACGAAATAACGTGTTTCGCAGTGAATGTAGCTGGATATCTGTGAAAGCATCAAAATTAAGCTAAATCTCCGCTAAATCAATGTAATTTCACGAAACATTCATGAAACAATGAAATTCACCGAAATAACGTGTTTCGCAGTGAAAGTAGCTAGAAATCCAGAAAACATCAAAATTAAGCTAAATCATCTCTAAATCATGGTTATTTCACAAAACATTCATGAAACGATGAAATTCAACGAAATAACGTGTTTCGCAGTGAAAGAAGCAAGAAATCTCAGAAAACATCAAAATTAAGCTAAATCTCCGCTGAATCACGGTTATTTCACGAAACATTGATTAAACGATAAAATTCAACCAAATATCGTGTTTCGCAGTGAAAGTAGCAAGAAATGTCAGAAAACATCCAAATTAAGCTAAATCACCGCTAAAACATGGTTATTTCACGAAACACTCATGAAACGATGAAATTCAACGAAATAACGTGTTTCGCAGTGAAAGTAGCTAGAAATCTCAGAAAACAACAAAATTAAGTTAAATCTCCGCTAAATCACGGTTATTTCACGAAACATTAATGAAACGATGAAATTCAACGGAATATCGTGTTTTGCTGTGAAAGTAGCAAGAAATGACAGAAAACATCCAAATTATGCTAAATCTCCGCTAAATCATGGATATTTCACGAAACATTCATGAAATGATGAAATTCAACGAAATATCGTGTTTCGCAGTGAAAGTAGCAAGAAATCTATGATAACATCAAAATTAAGGTATATCTTCGCTAAATCATTGTAATTTCACGAAACATTCATGAAACGCTGAAATTTAACGAAATTACGTGTTTCGCAGTGAATGTATCTAGATTTCTATGAAATCATCAAAATTAAGCTAAATCTACGCTAAATCATGGTTTTTTCACGAAACATACCTGAAACGAAGAAATTCACCAAAATTACGTGTTTCGCAGTGAGTGTAGCTGGATATCTGTGAAAACATCAAAATTAAGCTATATCTCCGCTAAATCACTGTAATTTCACTAAACATTCATGAAACGATTAAATTCAACGAAATATCGTGTTTCGCTGTGAAAGTAGCAAGAAATGACAGAAAATATCCATATTATGCTAAATCTCCGCTAAATCATGGATATTTCACGAAACATTCATGAAATGATGAAATTCAACGAAATATCGTGTTTCGCAGTGAAAGTAGCAAGAAATCTCAGAAAACATCAAAATTAAGCTAACTCTCCGCTAAACCATTGTAATTTCACGAAACAATCTGAAACGATGAAATTCAACGATATAACGTGCTTCGTAGTGAAACTAGCTAGGTATCTATGAAAACATCAAAATTAAGCTAAATTTACGCTAAATAATGGTTATTTCACGAAACATTCATGAAACGATGAAATTCAACAAAATAACGTGTTTCGTAGTGAATGTAGACAGATATCTATGAAAACATCAAAATATAGCAAAATCTACGCTAAATCATGGTTTTTCCACGAAACACTCATGAAACGATGAAATTCAACGAAAAAACGTGTTTCGCAGTGAAAGTAGCTAGAAATCTCAGAAAACAACAAAATTAAGTTAAATCTCCGCTAAATCACGGTTATTTCACGAAACATTTGTTAATCGATGAAATTCAACGAAATATCGTGTTTTGCTGTGTAAGTAGCAAGAAATGACAGAAAATATCCATATTATGCTAAATCTCCGCTAAATCATGGATATTTCACGAAACATTCATGAAATGATGAAATTCAAAGAAATATCGTGTTTCGCATTGAAAGTAGCAAGAAATCTCAGAAAACATCAAAATTACGCTAAATCTACGCTAAAACTTTGTTATTTCACGAAACATTCATGAAACGATGAAATTCAACGAAATTACGTGTTTCGCAGTGAAAGTAGATAGATATCTCTGAGAACATCAAAATTAATCTAAATCTCCGCTAAATCATGGTTATTCCTCGAAACATTCATGTAACGTTGAAATTCTTCGATATATCGTGTTTCGCAGTGAATGTAGCTAGATATCTAAGAAAACATCAACATTAAGCTGAATCTACGCTAAATAATGTTTATTTCACGAAACATTTGTGAAACGATGAAATTCAACGAAATAACGTGTTTCGTAGTGAATGTAGCCAGATATCTATGAAAACATCAAAATAAAGCTAAATCTCCGCTAAAACATGGTTATTTCACGAAACAATCATGAAACGATGAAATTCAACGAAATAACGTGTTTTGCAGTGAAAGTAGCTAGATAGCTATGAAAACATCTAAATTAAGCTAAATCTACGATAAATAATGTTTATTTTACGAAACATCCATGAAACGATAAAATTCAACGAAATAACGTGTTTCGTATTGTATGTAGCCAGATATCTATGAAAACATCTAAATTATGCTAAACCTACGCTAAATAATGTTTATTTCACGAAACATTCATGAAACGAAGAAATTCAACGAAATAACGTGTTTCGTAGTGTATGTAGCCAGATATCTATGAAAACATCAAAATAAAACAAAATCTACGCTATATCATGGTTATTTCACGAAACATTCATTAAACGAAAAAATTCAACGAAATATCGTGTTTCGCAGTGAAAGTGGCTAGAAATCTCAGAATACATCAGAATTAGGCTAAATCAAAGCTCAATATTGGTTATTTCACGAAACATTCATGAATCGATGAAATACAACGAAATAACGTGTTTCGCAGTGAATGTAGCTGGATATCTGTGGAAGCATCAAAATTAAGCTAAATCTCCGCTAAATCAATGTAATTTCACGAAACATTCATGAAACAATGAAATTCACCGAAATAACGTGTTTCGCAGTGAAAGTAGCTAGAAATCCCAGAAAACATCAAAATTAAGCTAAATGATCTCTAAATCATTGTTATTTCACAAAACATTCATGAAACGATGAAATTCAACGAAATATCGTGTTTCGAAGTGAAAGTAGCAAGAAATGTCAGAAAACATAAAAATTAAGCTAAATCTCCGCTAAAACATGGTTATTTCACGAAACATTCATGAAACAATGAAATTCAACGAAATAACGTGTTTCGTAGTGAAAGTAGCTAGATTTCTATGAAGACATCAAAATTAAGCTAAATCTACGCTAAATCATGGTTTTTTCACGAAACATTCATGAAACGATGAAAAACACCGAAATAACGAGTTTCGCAGTGAGTGTAGCTGGATATCTGTGAAAACACCAAAATTAAGCTAAATCTCCGCTAAATCAATGTAATTTCACGAAACATTCATGAAACAATGAAATTCAACGAATTAACCTGTTTCGCAGTGAGTGTAGCTGGATATCTGTGAGAACATCAAAATTAAGCTAAATCTCCGCTAAATCATTGTTATTTCACGAAACATTCATGAAACGATGAAATTCAACGAAATAACGTGTTTCGCAGTGAATATAGCTAGAAACCTCTGAAAACATCAAAATTAAGCTAAATCTTCACTATAACATTGTTATTTCACGAAACATTCATGAAACGATGAAATTCAACGAAATAACGTGTTTCGCAGTGAAAGTGGCTAGAAATCTCAGAAAACATCAAAATTAAGCTAAATCAACGCTCAATATTGGTTATTTCACGAAACATTCTTGAATCGATGTAATACAACGAAATAACGTGTTTCGCAGTGAATGTAGCTGGATACCTGCGAAAGCATCAAAATTATGCTAAATCTCCGCTAAATCAATGTATTTTCACGAAACATTCCTGAAACAATGAAATTCAACGAAATATCGAGTTTCACTGTGAAAGAAGCTAGAAATGTCAGAAAACATCAAAATTAAGCTAAATCTCCGCTAAATCATCTTAATTTCACGATACATTCACGAAACGATGAAATTCAACGAAATAACGTGTTTCGTAGTGATTGTAGCGAGATATCTAAGAAAACATCAAAGCTAAATCTACTCTAAATCATGGTTATTTAACGAAACATTCATGAAACGATGAAATTCAACGAAATAACGTGCTTCGTAGTGAAAGTAGTAAGAAATGTCAGAAAGCATCAAAATAAAGCTAAATGATCTCTAAATCATGGTTATTTCACAAAACATTCATGAGACGATGAAATGCAACGAAATATCGTGTTTCGCAGTGAAAGAAGCTAGAAATGTCAGAAAACATCCAAATTAAGCTAAATCTCCGTTAAAACATGGTTATTTCACGAAACATTCATGAAACGATGAAATTCAACGAAATAACGTGTTTCGCAGTGAAAGTAGCTAGATATATATGAAAACATCTAAATTATGCTAAACCTACGCTAAATAATGTTTATTTCACGAAACATTCATGAAACGATGAAATTCAACGAAATAACGTGTCTCGTAGTGTATGTAGCCAGATATCTATGAAAACATCAAAATAAAACAAAATCTACGCTATATCATGGTTATTTCACGAAACAGTCATTAAACGATAAAATCAACGAAATATCGTGTTTCGCAGTGAAAGTGGCTAAAAATCTCAGAATACATCAGAATTAAGCTAAATCAAAGCTCAATATTGGTAATTTCACGAAACATTCATGAATCGATGAAATACAACGAAATAACGTGTTTCGCAGTGAATGTAGCTGGATATCTGTGGAAGCACCAAAATTAAGCTAAATCTCCGCTAAATCAATGTAATTTCACGAAACATTCATGAAACAATGAAATTCACCGAAATAACGTGTTTCGCAGTGAAAGTAGCTAGAAATCTCAGAAAACATCAAAATTAAGCTAAATTTCCGCTGAATCACGGTTATTTCACGAAACATTGATTAAACGATAAAATTCAACGAAATATCGTGTTTCGCAGTGAAAGAGGCAAGAAATGTCGGAAAACATCCAAATTAAGCTAAATCTCCGCTAAAACATGGTTATTTCACGAAACATTCATGAAACGATGAAATTCAACGAAATAACGTGTTTCGTAGTGAAAGTAGCTAGATTTCTATGAAGACATCAAAATTAAGCTAAATCTACGCTAAATCATGGTTTTTTCACGAAACATTCATGAAACGATGAAAAACACCGAAATAACGTGTTTCGCAGTGAGTGTAGCTGGATATCTGTGAAACACCATAATTAAGCTAAATCTCCGCTAAATGAATGTAATTTCACGAAACATTCATGAAACAATGAAATTCAACGAATTAACCTGTTTCGCAGTGAGTGTAGCTGGATATCAGTGAGAACATCAAAATTAAGCTAAATCTCCGCTCAATCATGGTTATTTCAAGAAACATTCATGAAACGATGAAATTCAACGAAATAACGTGTTTCGTAGTGAATGTAGCCAGATATCTATGAAAACATCAAAATAAAGCTAAATCTCCGCTAAAACATGGTTATTTCAAGAAACAATCATGAAACGATGAAATTCAACGAAATAACGTGATTCGCAGTGAAAGTAGCTAGATAGCTATGAAAACATCTAAATTAAGCTAAATCTACGATAAATAATGTTTATTTTACGAAACATCCATGAAACGATAAAATTCAACGAAATAACGTGTATCGTGGTGAATGTAGCTAGATATCTATGAAAACATCAATATAAAGCTAAATCTACGCTAAATCATTGTTATTTCACGAAATATTCATGAAACGACGAAATTCAACGATATATCGTGTTTCGCCGTGAAAGTAGCAAGAAATGTCAAAAACATCCAAATTAAGCTAAATCTACGCTAAATCATGGTTTTTTCACGAAACATTCATGAAACGATGAAATTCACCGAAATTACGTGTTTCGCAGTGAATGTAGCTGGATAACTGTGAAAACATCAAAATTAAGCTAAATCTCCGCTAAATCATGGTTATTTCACGAAACATTCGTGAAACGATGAAATTCAACGAAATAACTTGTTTCGCAATGAATGTAGCTAGATATCAATGAAAACATCAAAATTAAGCTAAATCAACGCTCAATCATGGTTATTTCACGACACATTCATGAAACGATGAAATTCAACGAAATATCGTGTTTCGCAGTGAAAGTGGCTAGAAATCTCAGAATACATCAAAATTAAGCTAAATCAAAGCTCAATATTGGTTATTTCAAGAAACATTCATGAATCGATGAAATACAACGAAATAACGGGTTTCGCAGTGTATGTTGCTGGATATCTGTGGAAGCATCAAAATTAAGCTATATCTCCGCTAAATCAATGTAATTTCACGAAACATTCATGAAACAATGAAATTCACCGAAATAACGTGTTTCGCAGTGAAAGTAGCTAGAAATCCCTGAAAACATCAAAATTAAGCTAAATGATCTCTAAATCATGGTTATTTCACAAAACATTAATGAAACGATGAAATTCAACGAAATATCGTGATTCGCATTGAAAGTAGCAAGAAATGTCAGAAAACATCAAAATTAAGCTAAATCTGCGCTAAAACATGGTTATTTCACGAAACATTCATGAAACGATGAAATTCAACGAAATAACGTGTTTCGCAGTGAAAGTAGCTTGATATTTATGAAAACATCTAAATTATGCTAAACCTACGCTAAATAATGTTTATTTCACGAAACATTCATGAAACGATGAAATTCAACGAAATAACGTGTTTCGTAGTGTATGTAGCCAGATATCTATGAAAACATCAAAATAAAACAAAATCTACGCTATATCATGGTTATTTCACGAAACATTCATTAAACGAAAAAATTCAACGAAACATCGTGTTTCGCAGTGAAAGTGGCTAGAAATCTCAGAATACATCAGAATTAGGCTAAATCAAAGCTCAATATTGGTTATTTCACGAAACATTCATGAATCGATGAAATACAACGAAATAACGTGTTTCGTAGTGTATGTAGCCAGATATCTATGAAAACATCAAAATTAAACAAAATCTCCGCTAAAACATGGTTATTTCACGAAACGTTCATGAAACGATGAAATTCAACGAAATAACGTGTTTCGCAGTGAAAGTAGCTTGATATTAATGAAAACATCAAAATTAAGCTAAATCTACGCTAAATCATGGTTTTTTCACGAAAGATTCATGAAACGATGAAAAACACCGAAATAACGTGTTTCGCAGCGAGTGTAGCTGGATATCTGTGAAAACACCAAAATTAAGCTAAATCTCCGCTAAATCAATGTAATTTCACGAAACTTTCATGAAACAATGAATTTCAACGAATTAACCTGTTTCGCAGTGAGTGTAGCTGGATATCTGTGAGAACATCAAAATTAAGCTAAATCTCCGCTAAATCATGGATATTTCACGAAACATTCATGAAACGATGAAATTCAACGAAATAACGTGTTTCGCAGTGAATATAGCTAGAAACCTCTGAAAACATCAAAATTAAGCTAAATCTTCACTATAACATTGTTATTTCACGAAACATTCTAGAAACGATGAAATTCAACGAAATAACGTGTTTCGCAGTGAAAGTGGCTAGAAATCTCAGAAAACATCAAAATTAAGATAAATCAACGCTCAATATTGGTTATTTCACGAAACATTCTTGAATCGATGTAATACAACGAAATAACGTGTTTCGCAGTGAATGTAGCTGGATACCTGCGAAAGCATCAAAATTATGCTAAATCTCCGCTAAATCAATGTAATTTCACGAAACATTCCTGAAACAATGAAATTCAACGAAATATCGAGTTTGACTGTGAAAGAAGCTACAAATGTCAGAAAACAGCAAAATTAGGCTAAATCTCCGCTAAATCATCTTAATTTCACGATACATTCACGAAACGATGAAATTCAACGAAATAACGTGTTTCGTAGTGATTGTAGCGAGATATCTAACAAAACATCAAAGCTAAATCTACTCTAAATCATGGTTATTTAACGAAACATTCATGAAACGATGAAATTCAACGAAATAACGTGCTTCGTAGTGAAAGTAGTAAGAAATGTCAGAAAGCATCAAAATAAAGCTAAATGATCTCTAAATCATGGTTATTTCACAAAACATTCATGAGACGATGAAATGCAACGAAATATCGTGTTTCGCAGTGAAAGAAGCAAGAAATGTCAGAAAACATCCAAATTAAGCTAAATCTCCGTTAAAACATGGTTATTTCACGAAACATTCATGAAACGATGAAATTCAACGAAATAACGTGTCTCGTAGTGTATGTAGCCAGATATCAATGAAAACATCAAAATAAAACAAAATCTACGCTATATCATGGTTATTTCACGAAACAGTCATTAAACGATAAAATCAACGAAATATCGTGTTTCGCAGTGAAAGTGGCTAAAAATCTCAGAGTACATCAGAATTAAGCTAAATCAAAGCTCAATATTGGTAATTTCACGAAACATTCATGAATCGATGAAATACAACGAAATAACGTGTTTCGCAGTGAATGTAGCTGGATATCTGTGGAAGCATCAAAATTAAGCTAAATCTCCGCTAAATCAATGTAATTTCACGAAACATTCATGAAACAATGAAATTCAACGAATTAACCTGTTTCGCAGTGAGTGTAGCTGGATATCTGTGAGAACATCAAAATTAAGCTAAATCTCCGCTAAATCATGGTTATTTCACGAAACATTCATGAAACGATGAAATTCAACGAAATAACGTGTTTCGCAGTGAATATAGCTAGAAACCTCTGAACACATCAAAATTAAGCTAAATCTTCGCTATAACATTGTTATTTCACGAAACATTCGTGAAACGATGAAATTCAACGAAATAACGTCTTTCGCAGTGAAACAGGCTAGAAATCTCAGAAAACATCAAAATTAAGCTAAATCAACGCTCAATATTGGTTATTTCACGAAACATTCATGAATCGATGTAATACAACGAAATAACGTGTTTCGCAGTGAATGTAGCTGGATACCTGCGAAAGCATCAAAATTATGCTAAATCTCCGCTAAATCAATGTATTTTCACGAAACATTCATGAAACAATGAAGTTCAACGGAATATCGTGTTTCGCAGTGAAAGAAGCTAGAAATGTCAGAAAACATCAAAATTAGGTTAAATCTCCGCTAAATCATCTTAATTTCACGATACATTCATGAAACGATGAAATTCAACGAAATAACGTGTTTCGTAGTGAATGTAGCGAGATATCTATGAAAACATCAAAGCTAAATCTACTCTAAATAATGGTTATTTAACGAAACATTCATGAAACGATGAAATTCAACGAAATTAAGTGTTTCGCAGTGAATGTAGCTGGATAACTGTGAAAACATCAAAATTAAGCTAAATCTCCGCTAAATCATGGTTATTTCACGAAACATTCGTGAAACGATGAAATTCAACGAAATAACATGTTTCGCAATGAATGTAGCTAGATATCTATGAAAACATCAAAATTAAGCTAAATCAACGCTCAATCATGGTTATTTCAAGAATCACTCATGACACGATGAAATACTGCGAAATAACGTGTTTCGCAGTGAATGTAGCTGGATATCTGTGAAAACATCAAAATTAAGCTAAATCTCCGCTAAATCATTGTAATTTCACGACACATTCATGAAACGATGAAATTCAACGAAGTAACGTGTTTCGCAGTGAGTGTAGCTGGATATCTGTGAGAACATCAAAATTATGCTAAATCTCCGCTAAATCATTGTAATTTCACGAAACATTCATGAAACAATGAAATTCACCAAAATAACGTGTTTCTCAGTGAATGTGGCAAGAAATCTCAGAAAAAATCAAATTTAAGCTAAATCTCCGCTAAATCATGGTTATTTCACGAAACATTCATGAAACGATGAAATTCAACGAAATAACGTGTTTCGTAGTGAAAGTAGCTAGATATCTCTGAGAACATCAAAATTAAGCTAAATCTCCGCTAAATCATGGTTATTTCACGAATCATTCGTGAAACGATGAAATTCAACGAAATAACATGTTTCGCAATGAATGTAGCTAGATATCTATGAAAACATCAAAATTAAGCTAAATCAACGCTCAATCATGGTTATTTCAAGAATCACTCATGACACGATGAAATACTGCGAAATAACGTGTTTCGCAGTGAATGTAGCTGGATATCTGTGAAAACATCAAAATTAAGCTAAATCTCCGCTAAATCATTGTAATTTCACGACACATTCATGAAACGATGAAATTCAACGAAGTAACGTGTTTCGCAGTGAGTGTAGCTGGATATCTGTGAGAACATCAAAATTATGCTAAATCTCCGCTAAATCATTGTAATTTCACGAAACATTCATGAAACAATGAAATTCACCAAAATAACGTGTTTCTCAGTGAATGTGGCAAGAAATCTCTGAAAACATCAAAATTAAGCTAAATCTCCGCTAAATCATGGTTATTTCACGAAACATTCATGAAACGATGAAATTCAACGAAATAACGTGTTTCGTAGTGAATGTAGCTAGATATCTCTGAGAACATCAAAATTTAGCTAAATCTAGGCTAAATCATGGTTATTTCGCGAAACATTCATGAAACGATGAAATTCAACGAAATAACGTGTTTCTCAGTGAATGTAGCTAGATATCTCTGAAAACATCAAAATTAAGCTAAATCTACGCTAAATCATGGTTATTTCACGAATCATTCGTGAAACGATGAAATTCAACGATATATCGTGTTTCGCAGTGAAAGTGGCTAGAAATCTCAGAAAACATCAAAATTAAGCTAAATCTCCGCTGAATCACGGTTATTTCACGAAACATTGATTAAACGATAAAATTCAACGAAATATCGTGTTTCGCAGTGAAAGTAGCAAGAAATATCAGATAACATCCAAATTAAGCTAAATCTCCGCTAAAACATGGTTATTTCAAGAAACATTCCTGAAACGATGAAATTCAACGAAATAACGTGTTTCGTAGTGAAAGTAGCTAGATTTCTATGAAGACAACAAAATTAAGCTAAATCTACGCTATAACATTGTTATTTCACGAAACATTCATGAAACGATGAAATTCAACGAAATAACGTGTTTCGCAGTGAAAGTGGCTAGAAATCTCAGAAAACATCAAAATTAAGCTAAATCAACGCTCAATATTGGTTATTTCACGAAACATTCATGAATCGATGAAATACAACGAAATAACGTGTTTCGCAGTGAATGTAGCTTTATACCTGTGGAAGCATCAAAATTATGCTAAATCTCCGCTAAATCAATGTAATTTCACGAAACATTCATGAAACAATGAAATTCAACGAAATATCGTGTTTCGCAGTGAAAGTAGCTAGAAATGTCAGAAAACATCATAATTAAGCTAAATGATCTCTAAAGCATGGTTATTTCACAAAATATTCATGAAACGATGAAATTCAACGAAATATCGTGTTTCGCAGTGAATGTAGCTAGAAATCTCAGAAAACATCAAAATTAAGCTAAATCTCCGCTGAATCATGGTTATTTCACGAAACATTCAAGAAACGATGAAATACAACGAAATAACGTGTTTCGCAGTGAAGGTAGCTAGAAATCTCAGAAAACATCAAAATTAAGCTAAATCTCCGCTGAATCACGGTTATTTCACGAAACATTGTTTAAACGATAAAATTCAACGAAATATCGTGTTTCGCAGTGAAAGTAGCAAGAAATGTCAGATAACATCCAAATTAAGCTAAATCTCCGCTAAAACATGGTTATTTCAAGAAACATTCATGAAACGATGAAATTCAACGAAATAACGTGTTTCGCAGTGATAGTAGCTAGATATCTATGAAAACATCTAAATTATTCTAAACCTACGCTAAATAATGTTTATTTCACGAAACATCCATGAAACGATGAAATTCAACGAAATAACTTGTTTCGTAATGTATGTAGCCAGATATCTATAAAAACATCAAAATAAAACAAAATCTTCGCTAAATCATGGTTATTTCACGAAACATTCATTAAACGATAAAATTCAACGAAATATCGTTTTTCGCAGTGAAAGTGGCTAGAAATCTCAGAATACATCAAAATTAAGCTAAATCAAAGCTCAATATTGGTTATTTCACGAAACATTCATGAATCGATGAAATACAACGAAATAACGTGTTTCGCAGTGAATGTAGCTGGATATCTGTGGAAGCATCAAAAGTAAGCTAAATCTCCGCTAAATCAATGTAACTTCACGAAACATCCATGAAACGATGAAATTCAACGAAATATCGTGTTTCGCAGTTAAAGTAGCAAGAAATGCCAGAAAACATCCAAATTAAGCTAAATCTCCGCTAAAACATGGTTATTTCACGAAACATTCATGAAACGATGAAATTCAACGAAATATCGTGTTTCGCAGTGAATGTAGCAAGAAATCTCAGAAAACATCAAAATTAAATTAAATCACCGCTAAATCATCGTTATTTCACGAAACATTCATGAAACGATGAAATACAACGAAATAACGTGTTTCGCAGTGAAAGTAGCCAGAAATCTCAGAAAACATCAAAATTAAGCTAAATCTCAACTGAATAACGGTTATTTCACGAAACATTGATTAAACGATAAAATTCAACCAAATATCGTGTTTCGCAGTGAAAGTAACAAGAAATGTCAGAAAACATCCAAATTAAGCTAAATCTCCGCTAAAACATGGTTATTTCACGAAACATTCATGAAACGATGAAATTCAACGAAATAACGTGTTTCGAAGTGAAAATACCTAGATTTTTATGGAGACATCAAAATTAAGCTAAATCTACGCTAAATCATGGTTTTTTCACGAAACACTCATGAAACATTGAAAAACACCGAAATAACGTGTTTCGCCGTGAGTGTCGCTGGATATCTGTGAAAACATCAAAATTAAGCTAAATCTCCGCTAAATCATTGTAATTTCACGAAACATTCATGAAACAATGAAATTCAACGAAATAACGTGTTTCTCAGTGAAAGTGGATAGAAATCTCAGAAAAAATCAAATTTAAGCTAAATCTCCGCTAAATAATGGTTATTTCACGAAACATTCATGAAACGATGGAATTCAACGAAATAACGTGTTTCGAAGTGAAATTAGCTAGATATCTCTGAGAACATCAAAATTTAGCTAAATCTCCGCTAAATCATGGTTATTTCACGAAACATTCATGAAACGATGAAATTCAACGAAAAAACGTGTTTCGCAGTGAATATAGCTAGAAATCTCTGAAAACGTCAAATTAAAGCTAAATCTTCGCTATAACATTGTTATTTCACGAACCATACATGAAACGATGAAATGCAACGAAATAACGTGTTTCGCAGTTAAAGTGGCTAGAAATCTCAGAAAACATCAAAATTAAGCTAAATCAACGCTCAATATTGGTAATTTCACGAAACATTCATGAATCGATGAAATACAACGAAATAACGTGTTTCGCAGTGAATGTAGCTGGATACCTGTGGAAGCATCAAAATTATGCTAAATCTCCGCTAAATCAATGTAATTTCACGAAACATTCATGAAACAATGAAATTCAACGAAATATCCTGTTTCGCAGTGAAAGTAGCTAGAAATGTCAGAAAACATCAAAATTAAGCTAAATGACCTCTAAATCATGGTTATTTCACAAAACATTCATGAAACGATGAAATTCAACGAAATATCGTGTTTCGCAGTGAATGTAGCTAGAAATCTCAGAAAACATCAAAATTAAATTAAATCTCCGCTAAATCATGGTTATTTCACGAAACATTCATGAAAGGATGAAATTCAACGAAATATCGTGTTTCGCAGTGAATGTAGCTAGAAATCTCAGAAAATATCAAAATTAAATTAAATCTCCGCTAAATCATGGGTATTTCACGAAACATTCATGAAACGATGAAATACAACGAAATAACGTGTTTCGCAGTGAAAGTAGCTAGAAATCTCAGAAAACATCAAAATTAAGCTAAATCTCCGCTGAATCACGGTTATTTCACGAAACATTGATTAAACGATAAAATTCAACGAAATATCGTGTTTCGCAGTGAAAGTAGCAAGAAATGTTAGAAAACATCCAAATTAAGCTAAATCTCCGCTAAAACATGGTTATTTCACGAAACATTCATGAAACGATGAAATTCAACGAAATAACGTTTTTCGTAGTGAAAGTAGCTAGATTTCTATAAAGACAGCAAAATTAAGCTAAATCTACGCTAAATCATGGTTTTTTCACGAAACATTCATGAAACGATAAAAAACACCGAAATAACGTGTTTCGCAGTGAAAGTGGCTAGAAATCACAGAAAACATCAAAATTAAGCTAAATCAACGCTCAATATTGGTTTTTTCACGAAACATTCATGAATCGATGAAATACAACGAAATAACGTGTTTCGCAGTGAATTTAGCTAGAAATCTCTGAAAACATCAAAATTAAGCTAAATCTTCGCTATAACATTGTTATTTCACGAAACATTCATGAAACGATGAAATTCAACGAAATAACGTGTTTCGCAGTGAATATAGATAGAAATCTCTGAAAAACATCAAATTTAAGCTAAATCAACGCTCAATATTGTTTATTTCACGAAACATTCATGAATCGATGAAATACAACGAAATAACGTGTTTCGCAGTGAATGTAGCTGGATACCTGTGGAAGCATCAAAATTATGCTAAATCTCCGCTAAATCAATGTAATTCCACGAAACATTCATGAAACAATGAAATTCAACGAAATATCGTGTTTGGCCGTGAAAGTAGCTAGAAATGTCAGAAAACATCAAAATTAGGCTAAATCTCCGCTAAATCATGTTAATTTCACGATACATTCATGAAACGATGAAATTCAACGAAATGACGTGTTTCGTAGTGAATGTAGCGAGATATCTATGAAAACATCAAAGTAAAGCTAAATCTACTCTAAATCATGGTTATTTAACGAAACATTCATGAAACGATGAAATTCAACGAAATATCGTGTTTCGCAGTGAAAGTGGCCAGAAATCTCAGAATACATCAAAATTAAGCTAAATCAAAGCTCAATATTGGTTATTTCACGAAACATTCATGAATCGATGAAATACAACGAAATATCGTGTTTCGCAGTGAATGTAGCTGGATACCTGTGGAAGCATCAAAATTAAGCTAAATCTGCGCTAAATCAATGTAATTTCACGAAACATTCATGAAACAATGAAATTCACCGAAATAACGTGTTTCGCAGTGAAAGTAGCTAGAAATCCCAGAAAACATCAAAATTAAGCTAAATCTCCGCTGAATCACGGTTATTTCACGAAACATTGATTAAACGATAAAATTCAACGAAATATCGTGTTTCGCAGTGAAAGTAGCAAGAAATGTTAGAAAACATCCAAATTAAGCTAAATCTCCGCTAAAACATGGTTATTTCACGAAACATTCATGAAACGATGAAATTCAACGAAATAACGTGTTTCGTAGTGAAAGTAGCTAGATTTCTATAAAGACAGCAAAATTAAGCTAAATCTACGCTAAATCATGGTTTTTTCACGAAACATTCATGAAACGATGAAAAACACCGAAATAACGTGTTTCGCAGTGAAAGTGGCTAGAAATCACAGAAAACATCAAAATTAAGCTAAATCAACGCTCAATATTGGTTTTTTCACGAAACATTCATGAATCGATGAAATACAACGAAATAACGTGTTTCGCAGTGAATTTAGCTAGAAATCTCTGAAAACATCAAAATTAAGCTAAATCTTCGCTATAACATTGTTATTTCACGAAACATTCATGAAACGATGAAATTCAACGAAATAACGTGTTTCGCAGTGAATATAGCTAGAAGTCTCTGAAAAACATCAAATTTAAGCTAAATCAACGCTCAATATTGGTTATTTCACGAAACATTCATGAATCGATGAAATACAACGAAATAACGTGTTTCGCAGTGAATGTAGCTGGATACCTGTGGAAGCATCAAAATTATGCTAAATCTCCGCTAAATCAATGTAATTCCACGAAACATTCATGAAACAATGAAATTCAACGAAATATCGTGTTTCGCCGTGAAAGTAGCTAGAAATGTCAGAAAACATCAAAATTAATCTAAATCTCCGCTAAATCATGTTAATTTCTCGATACATTCATGAAACGATGAAATTCAACGAAATGACGTGTTTCGTAGTGAATGTAGCGAGATATCTATGAAAACATCAAAGTAAAGCTAAATCTACTCTAAATCATGGTTATTTAACGAAACATTCATGAAACGATGAAATTCAACGAAATATCGTGTTTCGCAGTGAATGTAGCAAGAAATCTCAGAAAACATCAAAATTAAATTAAATCACCGCTAAATCATCGTTATTTCACGAAACATTCATGAAACGATGAAATACAACGAAATAACGTGTTTCGCAGTGAAAGTAGCCAGAAATCTCAGAAAACATCAAAATTAAGCTAAATCTCAACTGAATAACGGTTATTTCACGAAACATTGATTAAACGATAAAATTCAACCAAATATCGTGTTTCGCAGTGAAAGTAACAAGAAATGTCAGAAAACATCCAAATTAAGCTAAATCTCCGCTAAAACATGGTTATTTCACGAAACATTCATGAAACGATGAAATTCAACGAAATAACGTGTTTCGAAGTGAAAATACCTAGATTTTTATGGAGACATCAAAATTAAGCTAAATCTTCGCTAAATCATGGTTTTTTCACGAAACACTCATGAAACATTGAAAAACACCGAAATAACGTGTTTCGCCGTGAGTGTAGCTGGATATCTGTGAAAACATCAAAATTAAGCTAAATCTCCGCTAAATCATTGTAATTTCACGAAACATTCGTGAAACAATGAAATTCGACGAAATAACGTGTTTCTCAGTGAAAGTGGATAGAAATCTCAGAAAAAATCAAATTTAAGCTAAATCTACGCTAATTCAAGGTTATTTCACGAAACACTCATGAAACGATGGAATTCAACATAATGACGTGTTTCGTAGTGAATGTAGCTAGATATCACTAAGAACATCAAAATTTAGCTAAATCTAGGCTAAATCATGGTTATTTCACGAAACATTCATGAAACGATGGTATTCAACGAAATAACGTGTTTTTATGTGAATGTATCTAGATATCTCTGAAAACATCAAATTAAAGCTAAATCTTCGCTATAACATTGTTATTTCACGAACCATACATGAAACGATGAAATGCAACGAAATAACGTGTTTCGCAGTTAAAGTGGCTAGAAATCTCAGAAAACATCAAAATTAAGCTAAATCAACGCTCAATATTGGTAATTTCACGAAACATTCATGAATCGATGAAATACAACGAAATAACGTGTTTCGCAGTGAATGTAGCTGGATACCTGTGGAAGCATCAAAATTATGCTAAATCTCCGCTAAATCAATGTAATTTCACGAAACATTCATGAAACAATGAAATTCAACGAAATATCCTGTTTCGCAGTGAAAGTAGCTAGAAATGTCAGAAAACATCAAAATTAAGCTAAATGACCTCTAAATCATGGTTATTTCACAAAACATTCATGAAACGATGAAATTCAACGAAATATCGTGTTTCGCAGTGAATGTAGCTAGAAATCTCAGAAAACATCAAAATTAAATTAAATCTCCGCTAAATCATGGTTATTTAACGAAACATTCAGGAAAGGATGAAATTCAACGAAATATCGTGTTTCGCAGTGAATGTAGCTAGAAATATCAGAAAATATCAAAATTAAATTAAATCTCCGCTAAATCATGGTTATTTCGCGAAACATTCATGAAACGATGAAATACAACGAAATAACGTGTTTCGCAGTGAAAGTAGCTAGAAATCTCAGAAAACATCAAAATTAAGCTAAATCTCCGCTGAATCACGGTTATTTCACGAAACATTGATTAAACGATAAAATTCAACGAAATATCGTGTTTCGCAGTGAAAGTAGCAAGAAATGTTAGAAAACATCCAAATTAAGCTAAATCTCCGCTAAAACATGGTTATTTCACGAAACATTCATGAAACGATGAAATTCAACGAAATAACGTGTTTCGTAGTGAAAGTAGCTAGATTTCTATAAAGACAGCAAAATTAAGCTAAATCTACGCTAAATCATGGTTTTTTCACGAAACATTCATGAAACGATGAAAAACACCGAAATAACGTGTTTCGCAGTGAAAGTGGCTAGAAATCACAGAAAACATCAAAATTAAGCTAAATCAACGCTCAATATTGGTTTTTTCACGAAACATTCATGAATCGATGAAATACAACGAAATAACGTGTTTCGCAGTGAATTTAGCTAGAAATCTCTGAAAACATCAAAATTAAGCTAAATCTTCGCTATAACATTGTTATTTCACGAAACATTCATGAAACGATGAAATTCAACGAAATAACGTGTTTCGCAATGAATATAGATAGAAATCTCTGAAAAACATCAAATTTAAGGTAAATCAACGCTCAATATTGTTTATTTCACGAAACATTCATGAATCGATGAAATACAACGAAATAACGTGTTTCGCAGTGAATGTAGCTGGATACTTGTGGAAGCATCAAAATTATGCTAAATCTCCGCTAAATCAATGTAATTCCACGAAACATTCATGAAACAATGAAATTCAACGAAATATCGTGTTTCGCCGTGAAAGTAGCTAGAAATGTCAGAAAACATCAAAATTAGGCTAAATCTCCGCTAAATCATGTTAATTTCACGATACATTCATGAAACGATGAAATTCAACGAAATGACGTGTTTCGTAGTGAATGTAGCGAGATATCTATGAAAACATCAAAGTAAAGCTAAATCTACTCTAAATCATGGTTATTTAACGAAACATTCATGAAACGATGAAATTCAACGAAATATCGTGTTTCGCAGTGAAAGTGGCCAGAAATCTCAGAATACATTTAAATTAAGCTAAATCAAAGCTCAATATTGGTTATTTCACGAAACATTCATGAATCGATGAAATTCACCGAAATAACGTGTTTCGCAGTGAAAGTAGCTAGAAATAAAAGAAAACATCAAAATTAAGCTAAATCTTCGCTATAACATTTTTATTTCACGAACCATTCATGAAACGATGAAACTCAACGAAATAACGTGTTTCGCAGTGAAAGTGGCTAGAAATCTCTGAAAAACATCAAATTCAAGCTAAATCAACGCTCAATATTGGTTATTTCACGAAACATTCATGAATCGATGAAATACAACGAAATAACGTGTTTCGCAGTGAATGTAGCTGGATACCTGTGGAAGCATCAAAATTATGCTAAATCTCCGCTAAATCAATGTAATTCCACGAAACATTCATGAAACAATGAAATTCAACGAAATATCGTGTTTCGCCGTGAAAGTAGCTAGAAATGTCAGAAAACATCAAAATTAGGCTAAATCTCCGCTAAATCATGTTAATTTCACGATACATTCATGAAACGATGAAATTCAACGAAATGACGTGTTTCGTAGTGAATGTAGCGAGATATCTATGAAAACATCAAAGTAAAGCTAAATCTACTCTAAACCATGGTTATTTAACGAAACATTCATGAAACGATGAAATTCAACGAAATATCGTGTTTCGCAGTGAAAGTGGCCAGAAATCTCAGAATACATCAAAATTAAGCTAAATCAAATCTCAATATTTGTTATATCACGAAACATTCATGAATCGATGAAATACAACGAAATATCGTGTTTCGCAGTGAATGTAGCTGGATACCTGTGGAAGCATCAAAATTAAGTTAAATCTGCGCTAAATCAATGTAATTTCACGAAACATTCATGAAACAATGAAATTCACCGAAATAACGTGTTTCGCAGTGAAAGTAGCTGGAAATCCCAGAAAACATCAAAATTAAGCTAAATGAACTCTAAATCATGGTTATTTCACAAAACATTCATTAACGATGAAATTCAACGAAATATCGTGTATCGCAGTGAATGTAGCTAGAAATCAAAGAAAACATCAAAATTAAATTACATCTCCGTTAAATCATGGTTATTTCACGAAACATTCATGAAACGATGAAATACAACGAAATAACGTGTTTCGCAGTGAAAGTAGCTAGAAATCTCAGAAAACATCAAAATTCAGCTAAATCTCCGCTGAATCACGTTTATTTCACGAAAAATTGATTAAACGATAAAATTCAACCAAATATCGTGTTTCGCAGTGAAAGTAGCAAGAAATGTCAGAAAAAATCCAAATTAAGCTAAATCTCCGCTAAAACATGGTTATTTCGCGAAATATTCATGAAACGATAAAATTCAACGAAATAACGTGTTTCGTATTGAAAGTAGCTAGATTTCTATGAAGTCATCAAAATTAAGCTAAATCTACGCTAAATCATGGTTTTATCACGAAACATTTATGAAACGATGAAATTCAACGAAATAACGTGTTTCGCAGTGAATATAGCTAGAAATCTCTGAAAACATCAAAATTAAGCTAAATCTTCGCTATAACATTGTTATTTCACGAACCATTCATGAAACGATGAAACTCAACGAAATAACGTGTTTCGCAGTGAAAGTGGCTAGAAATCTCAGAAAACATCAAAATTAAGCTAAATCAACGCTCAATGTTGCTTATTTCACGAAACATTATTGAATCGATGAAATACAACGAAATAACGTGTTTCGCAGTGAATGTAGCTGGATATCTGTGGAAGCATCAAAATTAAGCTGAATCTCCGCTAAATCAATGTTATTTCACGAAACATTCATGAAACAATGAAATTCAACGAAATATCGTGTTTCGCAGTGAAAGAAGCTAGAAATGTCAGAAAACATCATAATTAAGCTAAATGATCTCTAAATCATGGTTATTTCACAAAACATTCATGAAACGATGAAATTCAACGAAATATCGTGTTTCGCAGTGAATGTAGCTAGAAATCTCAGAAAACATCAAAATTAAATTAAATCTCCGCTAAATCATGGTTATTTCACGAAACATTCAAGAAACGATGAAATACAACGAAATAACGTGTTTCGCAGTGAAGGTAGCTAGAAATCTCAGAAAACATCAAAATTAAGCTAAATCTCCGCTGAATCACGGTTATTTCACGAAACATTGTTTAAACGATAAAATTCAACGAAATATCGTGTTTCGCAGTGAAAGTAGCAAGAAATGTCAGATAACATCCAAATTAAGCTAAATCTCCGCTAAAACATGGTTATTTCAAGAAACATTCATGAAACGATGAAATTCAACGAAATAACGTGATTCGTAGTGAAAGTAGCTAGATTTCTATGAAGACAACAAAATTAAGCTAAATCTACGCTATATCATGGTTTTTTCACGAAAGATTCATGAAACGATAAGAAACACCGAAATAACGTGTTTCGCAGTGAGTGTAGCTGGATATCTGTGAAAACACCAAAATTAAGCTAAATCTCCGCTAAATCAATGTAATTTCACGAAACATTCATGAAACAATGAAATTCAACGAATTAACCTGTTTCGCAGTGAGTGTAGCTGCATATCTGTGAGAACATCATAATTAAGCTAAATCTCCGCTAAATCATGGTTATTTCACGAAACATTCATGAAACGATGAGATTCAACGAAAAAACGTGTTCGCAGTGAATATAGCTAGAAATCTCTGAAAACATCAATATTAAGCTAAATCTACGCTATAACATTGTTATTTCACGAAACATTCGTGAAACGATGAAATTCAACGAAATAACGTGTTTCGCAGTGAAAGTGGCTAGAAATCTCAGAAAACATCAAAATTAAGCTAAATCAACGCTCAATATTGGTTATTTCACGAAACATTCATGAATCGATGTAATACAACGAAATAACGTGTTTCGCAGTGATTGTACCTGGATAACTGTGAAAGCATCAAAATTAGGCTAAATCTCCGCTAAATCATCTTAATTTGACGATACATTCATGAAACGATGAATTTCAACGAAATAACATGTTTCGTAGTGAATGTAGCGAGATATCTATGAAAACATCAAAGTAAAGCTAAATCTACTCTAAATCATGGTTATTTAACGAAACATTCATGAAACGATGAAATTCAACGAAATAACATGCTTCGTAGTGAAAGTCGTAAGAAATGTCAGAAAGCATCAAAAAAAAGCTAAATCTCCGCTAAAACATGGTTATTTCACAAAACATTCATGAAACGATGAAATTCAACGAAATAACGTGTTTCGCAGTGATAGTAGCTAGATATCTATGAAAACATCTAAATTATTCTAAACCTACTCTAAATAATGTTTATTTCACGAAACATCCATGAAACGATGAAATTCAACGAAATAACTTGTTTCGTAGTGTATGTAGCCAGATATCTATGAAAACATCAAAATAAAACAAAATCTTCGCTAAATCATGGTTATTTCACGAAACATTCATTAAACGATAAAATTCAACGAAATATCGTTTTTCGCAGTGAAAGTGGCTAGAAATCTCAGAATACATCAAAATTAAGCTAAATCAAAGCTCAATATTGGTTATTTCACGAAACATTCATGAATCGATGAAATACAACGAAATAACGTGTTTCGCAGTGAATGTAGCTGGATATCTGTGGAAGCATCAAAAGTAAGCTAAATCTCCGCTAAATCAATGTAACTTCACGAAACATCCATGAAACGATGAAATTCAACGAAATATCGTGTTTCGCAGTGAAAGTAGCAAGAAATGCCAGAAAACATCCAAATTAAGCTAAATCTCCGCTAAAACATTGTTATTTCACGAAACATTCATGAAACGATGAAATTCAACGAAATATCGTGTTTCGCAGTGAATGTAGCAAGAAATCTCAGAAAACATCAAAATTAAATTAAATCACCGCTAAATCATCGTTATTTCACGAAACATTCATGAAACGATGAAATACAACGAAATAACGTGTTTCGCAGTGAAAGTAGCTAGAAATCTCAGAAAACATCAAAATTAAGCTAAATCTCAACTGAATCACAGTTATTTCACGAAACATTGATTAAACGATAAAATTCAACCAAATATCGTGTTACGCAGTGAAAGTAACAAGAAATGTCAGAAAACATCCAAATTAAGCTAAATCTCCGCTAAAACATGGTTATTTCACGAAACATTCATGAAACGATGAAATTCAACGAAATAACGTGTTTCGAAGTGAAAGGAGCTAGATTTTTATGAAGACATCAAAATTAAGCTAAATCTACGCTAAATCATGGTTTTTTCACAAAACACTCATGAAACGATGAAAAACACCGAAATAACGTGTTTTGCCGTGAGTGTAGCTGGATATCTGTGAAAACATCAAAATTAAGCTAAATCTCCGCTAAATCATTGTAATTTCACGAAACATTCATGAAACAATGAAATTCAACGAAATAACGTGTTTCTCAGTGAAAGTGGATAGAAATCTCAGAAAAAATCAAATTTAAGCTAAATCTCCGCTAAATCATGGTTATTTCACGAAACATTCATGAAACGATGAAATTCAACGAAAAAACGTGTTTCGCAGTGAATATATCTAGAAATCTCTGAAAACATCAAAATTAAGCTAAACCTTCGCTATAACATTGTTATTTCACGAACCATTCATGAAACGATGAAATGCAACGAAATAACGTGTTTCGCAGTTAAAGTGGCTAGAAATCTCAGAAAACATCAAAATTAAGCTAAATCAACGCTCAATATTGGTTATTTCACGAAACATTCATGAATCGATGAAATACAACGAAATAACGTGTTTCGCAGTGAATGTAGCTGGATACCTGTGGAAGCATCAAAATTATGCTAAATCTCCGCTAAATCAATGTAATTTCACGAAACATTCATGAAACAATGAATTTCAACGAAATATCGTGTTTCGCAGTGAAAGTAGCTAGAAATGTCAGAAAACATCAAAATTAACCTAAATGATCTCTAAACCATGGTTATTTCACAAAACGTTCATGAAACGATGAAATTCAACGAAATATCGTGTTTCGCAGTGAATGTAGCTAGAAATCTCAGAAAACATCAAAATTAAATTAAATCTCCGCTAAATCATGGTTATTTCACGAAACATTCATGAAAGGATGAAACTCAACGAAATATCGTGTTTCGCAGTGAATGTAGCTAGAAATCTCAGAAAATATCAAAATTAAATTAAATCTCCGCTAAATCATGGTTATTTCACGAAACATTCATGAAACGATGAAATACAACGAAATAACGTGTTTCGCAGTGAAAGTAGCTAGAAATCTCAGAAAACATCAAAATTAAGCTAAATCTCCGCTGAATCACGGTTATTTCACGAAACATTGATTAAACGATAAAATTCAACGAAATATCGTGTTTCGCAGTGAAAGTAGCAAGAAATGTTAGAAAACATCCAAATTAAGCTAAATCTCCGCTAAAACATGGTTATTTCACGAAACATTCATGAAACGATGAAATTCAACGAAATAACGTGTTTCGTTGTGAAAGTAGCTAGATTTCTATAAAGACAGCAAAATTAAGCTAAATCTACGCTAAATCATGGTTTTTTCACGAAACATTCATGAAACGATGAAAAACACCGAAATAACGTGTTTCGCAGTGAAAGTGGCTAGAAATCACAGAAAACATCAAAATTAAGCTAAATCAACGCTCAATATTGGTTTTTTCACGAAACATTCATGAATCGGTGAAATACAACGAAATAACGTGTTTCGCAGTGAATTTAGCTAGAAATCTCTGAAAACATCAAAATTAAGCTAAATCTTCGCTATAACATTGTTATTTCACGAAACATTCATGAAACGATGAAATTCAACGAAATAACGTGTTTCGCAGTGAATATAGCTAGAAGTCTCTGAAAAACATCAAATTCAAGCTAAATCAACGCTCAATATTGGTTATTTCACGAAACATTCATGAATCGATGAAATACAACGAAATAACGTGTTTCGCAGTGAATGTAGCTGGATACCTGTGGAAGCATCAAAATTATGCTAAATCTCCGCTAAATCAATGTAATTCCACGAAACATTCATGAAACAATGAAATTCAACGAAATATCGTGTTTCGCCGTGAAAGTAGCTATTAATGTCAGAAAACATCAAAATTAGGCTAAATCTCCGCTAAATCATGTTAATTTCACGATACATTCATGAAACGATGAAATTCAACGAAATGACGTGTTTCGTAGTGAATGTAGCGAGATATCTATGAAAACATCAAAGTAAAGGTAAATCTACTCTAAATCATGGTTATTTAACGAAACATTCATGAAACGATGAAATTCAACGAAATATCGTGTTTCGCAGTGAAAGTGGCCAGAAATCTCAGAATACATCAAAATTAAGCTAAATCAAATCTCAATATTTGTTATTTCACGAAACATTCATGAATCGATGAAATACAACGAAATATCGTGTTTCGCAGTGAATGTAGCTGGATACCTGTGGAAGCATCAAAATTAAGTTAAATCTGCGCTAAATCAATGTAATTTCACGAAACATTCATGAAACAATGAAATTCACCGAAATAACGTGTTTCGCAGTGAAAGTAGCTGGAAATCCCAGAAAACATCAAAATTAAGCTAAATGAACTCTAAATCATGGTTATTTCACAAAACATTCATGAAACGATGAAATTCAACGAAATATCGTGTTTCGCAGTGAATGTAGCTAGAAATCAAAGAAAACATCAAAATTAAATTACATCTCCGTTAAATCATGGTTATCTCACGAAACATTCATGAAACGATGCAATACAACGAAATAACGTGTTTCGCAGTGAAAGTAGCTAGAAAACTCAGAAAACATCAAAATTCAGCTAAATCTCCGCTGAATCACGTTTATTTCACGAAAAATTGATTAAACGATAAAATTCAACCAAATATCGTGTTTCGCAGTGAAAGTAGCAAGAAATGTCAGAAAAAATCCAAATTAAGCTAAATCTCCGCTAAAACATGGTTATTTCGCGAAATATTCATGAAACGATAAATTTCAACGAAATAACGTGTTTCGTAGTGAAAGTAGCTAGATTTCTATGAAGTCATCAAAATTAAGCTAAATCTACGCTAAATCATGGTTTTATCACGAAACATTTATGAAACGATGAAAAACACCGAAATAACGTGTTTCGCAGTGAGTGTAGCTGGATATCTGTGAAAACATCAAAATTAAGCTAAATCTCCGCTAAATCATTGTAATTTCACGAAACATTCATGAAACAATGAAGTTCAACGAAATAACGTGTTTCGAAGTTAAAGTAGTTAGATATCTCTGAGAACATCAAAATTTAGCTAAATCTCCGCTAAATCATGGTTATGTCACGAAACATTCATGAAACGATGAAATTCAGCGAAATAACGTGTTTCGCAGTGAATATAGCTAGAAATCTCTGAAAACATCAAAATTAAGCTAAATCTTCGCTATTACATTGTTATTTCACGAACCATTCATGAAACGATGAAACTCAACGAAATAACGTGTTTCGCAGTGAAAGTGGCTAGAAATCTCAGAAAACATCAAAATTAAGCTAAATCAACGCTCAATATTGCTTATTTCACGAAACATTATTGAATCGATGAAATACAACGAAATAACGTGTTTCGCAGTGAATGTAGCTGGATACCTGTGGAAGCATCAAAATTATGCTAAATCTCCGCTAAATCAATGTAATTTCACGAAACATTCATGAAACAATGAAATTCAACGAAATATCGTGTTTCGCAGTGAAAGTAGCTAGAAATGTCAGAAAACATCATAATTAAGCTAAATGATCTCTAAATCATGGTTATTTCACAAAACATTCATGAAACGATGAAATTCAACGAAATAACGTGTTTCGCAGTGAATATAGCTAGAAATCTCTGAAAACATAAAAATTAAGCTAAATCTTCGCTATAACATTTTTATTTCACGAACCATTCATGAAACGATGAAATTCAACGAAATAACGCGTTTCGCATTGAAAGTGGCTAGAAATCTCAGAAAACATCAAAATTAAATTAAATCTCCGCTAAATCATGGTTATTTCACGAAACATTCAAGAAACGATGAAATACAGCGAAATAATGTGTTTCGCAGTGAAAGTAGCTAGAAATCTCAGAAAACATCAAAATTAAGCTAAATCTCCGCTGAATCACGTTTATTTCACGAAACATTGTTTAAACGATAAAATTCAACGAAATATCGTGTTTCTCAGTGAAAGTAGCAAGAAATGTCAGATAACATCCAAATTAAGCTAAATCTCCGCTAAAACATGGTTATTTCAAGAAACATTCATGAAACGATGAAATTCATCGAAATAACGTGTTTCGTAGTGAAAGTAGCTAGATTTCTATGAAGAAAACAAAATTAAGATAAATCTACGCTATAACATTGTTATTTCACGAAACATTCATGAAACGATGAAATTCAACGAAATAACGTGTTTCGCAGTGAAAGTGGCTAGAAATCTCAGAAAACATCAAAATTAAGCTAAATCAACGCTCAATATTGGTTATTTCACGAAACATTCATGAATCGACGTAATACAACGAAATAACGTGTTTCGCAGTGAATGTACCTGGATACCTGTGAAAGCATCAAAATTATGCTAAATCTCCGCTAAATCAATGTATTTTCACGAAACATTCATGAAACAATGAAATTCAATGAAATATCGTGTTTCGCAGTGAAAGAAACTAGAAATGTCAGAAGACATCAAAATTAGGCTAAATCCCCGCTAAATCATATTAATTTGACGATACATTCATGAAACTATGAAATTCAACGAAATAACGTGTTTCGTAGTGAATGTAGCGAGATGTCTATGAAAACATCAAAGTAAAGCTAAATCTACTCTAAATCATGGTTATTTAACGAAACATTCATGAAACGATGAAATTCAACGAAATAACGTGCTTCGTAGTGAAAGTAGTAAGAAATGTCAGAAAGCATCAAAATAAAGCTAAATCTCCGCTAAAACATGGTTATTTCACAAAACATTCATGAAACGATGAAATTCAACGAAATAACGTGTTTCGCAGTGATAGTAGCTAGATATCTATGAAAACACCTAAATTATTCTAAACCTACGCTAAATAATGTTTATTTCACGAAACATCCATGAAACGATGAAATTCAACGAAATAACTTGTTTCGTAGTGTATGTAGCCAGACATCTATGAAAACATCAAAATAAAACAAAATCTTCGCTAAATCATGGTTATTTCACGAAACATTCATTAAACGATGAAATACAACGAAATAACGTGTTTCGCAGTGAATGTAGCTGGATATCTGTGGAAGCATCAAAATTAAGCTAAATCTCCGCTAAATCAATGTAACTTCACGAAACATCCATGAAACAATGAAATTCACCGAAATAACGTGTTTCGCAGTGAAAGTAGGTAGAAATCCCTGAATACATCAAAATTAAGCTTTATGATCTCTAAGTCATGGTTATTTCACAAAACATTCATGAAACGATGAAATTCAACGAAATATCGGGTTTCGCAGTGAAAGTAGCAAGAAATGCCAGAAATCTTCCAAACTAAGCTAAATCTCCGCTAAAACATGGTTATTTCACGAAACATTCATGAAACGATGAAATTCAACTAAATATCGTGTTTCGCAGTGAATGTAGCAAGAAATCTCAGAAAACATCAAAACTAAATTAAATCACCGGTAAATCATCGTTATTTCACGAAACATTCATGAAACGATGAAATACAACGAAATAACGTGTTTCGCAATGAAAGTAGCTAGAAATCTCAGAAAACATCAAAATTAAGCTAAATCTCCGCTGAATCACGGTTATTTCACGAAACATTTATTAAACGATAAAATTCAACCAAATATCGTGTTTCACAGTGAAAGTAACAAGAAATGTCGGAAAACATCCAAATTAAGCTAAATCTCCGCTAAAACATGGTTATTTCACGAAACATTCATGAAACGATGAAATTCAACGAAATAACGTGTTTCGCAGTGAAAGGAGCTAGATTTCTAAGAAGACATCAAAATTAAGCTAAATCTACGCTAAATCATGGTTTTTTCACGAAACACTCATGAAACGATGAAAAACACCGAAATAACGTGTTTCGCCGTGAGTGCAGCTGGATATCTGTGAAAACATCAAAATTAAGCTAAATCTCCGCTAAATCATTGTAATTTCACGAAACATTCATGAAACAATGAATTTCTACGAAATAACGTGTTTCTCTGTGAAAGTGGATAGATATCTCAGAAAAAATCAAATTTAAGCTAAATCTTCGCTATAACATTGTTATTTCACTAACCATTCATGAAACGATGAAATTCAACGAAATAACGTGTTTCGCAGTTAAAGTGGCTAGAAATCTCAGAAAACATCAAAATTAAGCTAAATCAACGCTCAATATTGGTTACTTCACGAAACATTCATGAATCGATGAAATACAACGAAATAACGTGTATCGCAGTGAATGTAGCTGGATATCTGTGGAAGCATCAAAATTAAGCTGAATCTCCGCTAAATCAATGTTATTTCACGAAACATTCATGTAACAATGAAATTCAACGAAATATCGTGTTTCGCAGTGAAAGTAGCTAGAAATGTCAGAAAACATAATAATTAAGCTAAATGATCTCTAAATCATGGTTATTTCACAAAACATTCATGAAACGATGAATTTCAACGAAATATCGTGTTTCGCAGTGAATGTAGCTAGAAATCTCAGAAAACATCAAAATTAAATTAAATCTCCGCTAAATCATGGTTATTTCACGAAACATTCAAGAAACGATGAAATACAACGAAATAACGTGTTTCGCAGTGAAGGTAGCTAGAAATCTCAGAAAACATCAAAATTAAGCTAAATCTCCGCTGAATCACGGTTATTTCACGAAACATTGTTTAAACGATAAAATTCAACGAAATATCGTGTTTCGCAGTGAAAGTAGCAAGAAATGTCAGATAACATCCAAATTAAGCTAAATCTCCGCTAAAACATGGTTATTTCAAGAAACATTCATGAAACGATGAAATTCAACGAAATAACGTGTTTCGTAGTGAAAGTAGCTAGATTTCTATGAAGACAACAAAATTAAGCTAAATCTACGCTATATCATGGTTTTTTCACGAAACATTCATGAAACGATAAGAAACACCGAAATAACGTGTTTCGCAGTGAGTGTAGCTGGATATCTGTGAAAACACCAAAATTAAGCTAAATCTCCGCTAAATCAATGTAATTTCACGAAACATTCATGAAACAATGAAATTCAACGAATTAACCTGTTCCGCAGTGAGTGTAGCTGCATATCTGTGAGAACATCATAATTAAGCTAAATCTCCGCTAAATCATGGTTATTTCACGAAACATTCATGAAACGATGAAATTCAACGAAATAACGTGTTCGCAGTGAATATAGCTAGAAATCTCTGAAAACTTCAAAATTAAGCTAAATCTACGCTATAACATTGTTATTTCACGAAACATTCGTGAAACGATGAAATTCAACGAAATAACGTGTTTCGCAGTGAAAGTGGCTAGAAATCTCAGAAAACATCAAAATTAAGCTAAATCAACGCTCAATATTGGTTATTTCACGAAACATTCATGAATCGATGTAATACAACGAAATAACGTGTTTCGCAGTGATTGTACCTGGATAACTGTGAAAGCATCAATATTATGCTAAATCTCCGCTAAATCAATGTATTTTCACGAAACATTCATGAAACAATGAAATTCAACGAAATATCGTGTTTCGCAGTGAAAGAAACTAGAAATGTCAGAAGACATCAAAATTAGGCTAAATCTCCGCTAAATCATCTTAATTTGACGATACATTCATGAAACGATGAAATTCAACGAAATAACTTGTTTCGTAGTGTATGTAGCCAGATATCTATGAAAACATCAAAATAAAACAAAATCTTCGCTAAATCATGGTTATTTCACGAAACATTCATTAAACGATAAAATTCAACGAAATATCGTTTTTCGCAGTGAAAGTGGCTAGAAATCTCAGAATACATCAAAATTAAGCTAAATCAAAGCTCAATATTGGTTATTTCACGAAACATTCATGAATCGATGAAATTCACCGAAATAACGTGTTTCGCAGTGAAAGTAGCTAGAAATCCAAGAAAACATCAAAATTAAGCTAAATCTCCGCTAAATCATTGTAATTTCACGAAACATTCATGAAACAATGAAATTCAACGAAATAACGTGTTTCGTAGTTAAAGTAGCTAGATATCTCTGAGAACATCAAAATTTAGATAAATCTCCGCTAAATCATGGTTATTTCACGAAACACTCATGAAACGATGAAATACAACGAAATTACGTGTTTCGCAATGAATATAGCTAGAAATCTCTGAAAACATCAAAATTAAGCTAAATCTTCGCTATAACATTGTTATTTCACGAACCATTCATGAAACGATGAAACTCAACGAAATAACGTGTTTCGCAGTGAAAGTGGCTAGAAATCTCTGAAAAACATCAAATTTAAGCTAAATCAACGCTCAATATTGGTTATTACACGAAACATTCATTAATCGATGAAATACAACGAAATAACGTGTTTCGCAGTGAATGTAGCAAGAAATCTCAGAAAACATCAAAATTAAATTAAATCACCGCTAAATCATCGTTATTTCACGAAACATTCATGAAACGATGAAATACAACGAAATAACGTGTTTCGCAATGAAAGTAGCTAGAAATCTCAGAAAACATCAAAATTAAGCTAAATCTCCGCTGAATCACGGTTATTTCACGAAACATTTATTAAACGATAAAATTCAACCAAATATCGTGTTTCACAGTGAAAGTAACAAGAAATGTCGGAAAACATCCAAATTAAGCTAAATCTCCGCTAAAACATGGTTATTTCACGAAACATTCATGAAACGATGAAATTCAACGAAATAACGTGTTTCGCAGTGAAAGAGCTAGATTTCTATGAAGACATCAAAATTAAGCTAAATCTACGCTAAATCATGGTTTTTTCACGAAACACTCATGAAACGATGAAAAACACCGAAATAACGTGTTTCGCAGTGAGTGTAGCTGGATATCTGTGAAAACATCAAAATTAAGCTAAATCTCCGCTAAATCATTGTAATTTCACGAAACATTCATGAAACAATGAAATTCAACGAAATAACGTGTTTCTCAGTGAAAGTGGATAGATATCTCAGAAAAAATCAAATTTAAGCTAAATCTTCGCTATAACATTGTTATTTCACTAACCATTCATGAAACGATGAAATTCAACGAAATAACGTGTTTCGCAGTTAAAGTGGCTAGAAATCTCAGAAAACATCAAAATTAAGCTAAATCAACGCTCAATATTGGTTACTTCACGAAACATTCATGAATCGATGAAATACAACGAAATAACGTGTTTCGCAGTGAATGTAGCTGGATATCTGTGGAAGCATCAAAATTAAGCTGAATCTCCGCTAAATCAATGTTATTTCACGAAACATTCATGAAACAATGAAATTCAACGAAATATCGTGTTTCGCAGTGAAAGTAGCTAGAAATGTCAGAAAACATAATAATTAAGCTAAATGATCTCTAAATCATGGTTATTTCACAAAACATTCATGAAACGATGAATTTCAACGAAATATCGTGTTTCGCAGTGAATGTAGCTAGAAATCTCAGAAAACATCAAAATTAAATTAAATCTCCGCTAAATCATGGTTATTTCACGAAACATTCAAGAAACGATGAAATACAACGAAATAACGTGTTTCGCAGTGAAAGTAGCTAGATATCTAAGAAAACATCAAAATTAAGCTAAATCTCCGCTGAATCATGGTTATTTCACGAAACATTGATTAAACGATAAAATTCAACGAAATAACGTGTTTCGCAGTGAAAGTAGCAAGAAATGTCAGATAACATCCAAATTAAGCTAAATCTCCGCTAAAACATGGTTATTTCAAGAAACATTCATGAAACGATGAAATTCAACGAAATAACGTGTTTCGTAGTGAAAGTAGCTAGATTTCTATGAAGACAACAAAATTAAGCTAAATCTCCGCTAAATCAATGTAATTTCACGAAACATTCATGAAACAATGAAATTCAACGAATTAACCTGTTTCGCAGTGAGTGTAGCTGCATATCTGTGAGAACATCATAATTAAGCTAAATCTCCGCTAAATCATGGTTATTTCACGAAACATTCATGAAACGATGAAATTCAACGAAATAACGTGTTCGCAGTGAATATAGCTAGAAATCTCTGAAAACATCAAAATTAAGCTAAATCTACGCTATAACATTGTTATTTCACGAAACATTCGTGAAACGATGAAATTCAACGAAATAACGTGTTTCGCAGTGAAAGTGGCTAGAAATCTCAGAAAACATCAAAATTAAGCTAAATCAACGCTCAATATTGGTTATGTCACGAAATATTCATGAATCGATGTAATACAACGAAATAACGTGTTTCGCAGTGATTGTACCTGGATAACTGTGAAAGCATCAATATTATGCTAAATCTCCGCTAAATCAATGTATTTTCACGAAACATTCATGAAACAATGAAATTCAACGAAATATCGTGTTTCGCAGTGAAAGAAACTAGAAATGTCAGAAGACATCAAAATTAGGCTAAATCTCCGCTAAATCATCTTAATTTGACGATACATTCATGAAACGATGAAATTCAACGAAATAACTTGTTTCGTAGTGTATGTAGCCAGATATCTATGAAAACATCAAAATAAAACAAAATCTTCGCTAAATCATGGTTATTTCACGAAACATTCATTAAACGATAAAATTCAACGAAATATCGTTTTTCGCAGTGAAAGTGGCTAGAAATCTCAGAATACATCAAAATTAAGCTAAATCAAAGCTCAATATTGGTTATTTCACGAAACATTCATGAATCGATGAAATTCACCGAAATAACGTGTTTCGCAGTGAAAGTAGCTAGAAATCCAAGAAAACATCAAAATTAAGCTAAATCTCCGCTAAATCATTGTAATTTCACGAAACATTCATGAAACAATGAAATTCAACGAAATAACGTGTTTCGTAGTTAAAGTAGCTAGATATCTCTGAGAACATCAAAATTTAGATAAATCTCCGCTAAATCATGGTTATTTCACGAAACACTCATGAAACGATGAAATACAACGAAATTACGTGTTTCGCAATGAATATAGCTAGAAATCTCTGAAAACATCAAAATTAAGCTAAATCTTCGCTATAACATTGTTATTTCACGAACCATTCATGAAACGATGAAACTCAACGAAATAACGTGTTTCGCAGTGAAAGTGGCTAGAAATCTCTGAAAAACATCAAATTTAAGCTAAATCAACGCTCAATATTGGTTATTTCACGAAACATTCATGAATCGATGAAATACAACGAAATAACGTGTTTCGCAGTGAATGTAGCAAGAAATCTCAGAAAACATCAAAATTAAATTAAATCACCGCTAAATCATCGTTATTTCACGAAACATTCATGAAACGATGAAATACAACGAAATAACGTGTTTCGCAATGAAAGTAGCTAGAAATCTCAGAAAACATCAAAATTAAGCTAAATCTCCGCTGAATCACGGTTATTTCACGAAACATTTATTAAACGATAAAATTCAACCAAATATCGTGTTTCACAGTGAAAGTAACAAGAAATGTCGGAAAACATCCAAATTAAGCTAAATCTCCGCTAAAACATGGTTATTTCACGAAACATTCATGAAACGATGAAATTCAACGAAATAACGTGTTTCGCAGTGAAAGGAGCTAGATTTCTATGAAGACATCAAAATTAAGCTAAATCTACGCTAAATCATGGTTTTTTCACGAAACACTCATGAAACGATGAAAAACACCGAAATAACGTGTTTCGCCGTGAGTGCAGCTGGATATCTGTGAAAACATCAAAATTAAGCTAAATCTCCGCTAAATCATTGTAATTTCACGAAACATTCATGAAACAATGAAATTCAACGAAATAACGTGTTTCTCAGTGAAAGTGGATAGATATCTCAGAAAAAATCAAATTTAAGCTAAATCTTCGCTATAACATTGTTATTTCACTAACCATTCATGAAACGATGAAATTCAACGAAATAACGTGTTTCGCAGTTAAAGTGGCTAGAAATCTCAGAAAACATCAAAATTAAGCTAAATCAACGCTCAATATTGGTTATTTCACGAAACATTCATGAATCGATGAAATACAACGAAATAACGTGTTTCGCAGTGAATGTAGCTGGATATCTGTGGAAGCATCAAAATTAAGCTGAATCTCCGCTAAATCAATGTTATTTCACGAAACATTCATGAAACAATGAAATTCAACGAAATATCGTGTTTCGCAGTGAAAGTAGCTAGAAATGTCAGAAAACATAATAATTAAGCTAAATGATCTCTAAATCATGGTTATTTCACAAAACATTCATGAAACGATGAATTTCAACGAAATATCGTGTTTCGCAGTGAATGTAGCTAGAAATCTCAGAAAACATCAAAATTAAATTAAATCTCCGCTAAATCATGGTTATTTCACGAAACATTCAAGAAACGATGAAATACAACGAAATAACGTGTTTCGCAGTGAAGGTAGCTAGAAATCTCAGAAAACATCAAAATTAAGCTAAATCTCCGCTGAATCACGGTTATTTCACGAAACATTGTTTAAACGATAAAATTCAACGAAATATCGTGTTTCGCAGTGAAAGTAGCAAGAAATGTCAGATAACATCCAAATTAAGCTAAATCTCCGCTAAAACATGGTTATTTCAAGAAACATTCATGAAACGATGAAATTCAACGAAATAACGTGATTCGTAGTGAAAGTAGCTAGATTTCTATGAAGACAACAAAATTAAGCTAAATCTACGCTATATCATGGTTTTTTCACGAAAGATTCATGAAACGATAAGAAACACCGAAATAACGTGTTTCGCAGTGAGTGTAGCTGGATATCTGTGAAAACACCAAAATTAAGCTAAATCTCCGCTAAATCAATGTAATTTCACGAAACATTCATGAAACAATGAAATTCAACGAATTAACCTGTTCCGCAGTGAGTGTAGCTGCATATCTGTGAGAACATCATAATTAAGCTAAATCTCCGCTAAATCATGGTTATTTCACGAAACATTCATGAAACGATGAAATTCAACGAAATAACGTGTTCGCAGTGAATATAGCTAGAAATCTCTGAAAACATCAAAATTAAGCTAAATCTACGCTATAACATTGTTATTTCACGAAACATTCGTGAAACGATGAAATTCAACGAAATAACGTGTTTCGCAGTGAAAGTGGCTAGAAATCTCAGAAAACATCAAAATTAAGCTAAATCAACGCTCAATATTGGTTATGTCACGAAATATTCATGAATCGATGTAATACAACGAAATAACGTGTTTCGCAGTGATTGTACCTGGATAACTGTGAAAGCATCAATATTATGCTAAATCTCCGCTAAATCAATGTATTTTCACGAAACATTCATGAAACAATGAAATTCAACGAAATATCGTGTTTCGCAGTGAAAGAAACTAGAAATGTCAGAAGACATCAAAATTAGGCTAAATCTCCGCTAAATCATCTTAATTTGACGATACATTCATGAAACGATGAAATTCAACGAAATAACTTGTTTCGTAGTGTATGTAGCCAGATATCTATGAAAACATCAAAATAAAACAAAATCTTCGCTAAATCATGGTTATTTCACGAAACATTCATTAAACGATAAAATTCAACGAAATATCGTTTTTCGCAGTGAAAGTGGCTAGAAATCTCAGAATACAACAAAATTAAGCTAAATCAAAGCTCAATATTGGTTATTTCACGAAACATTCATGAATCGATGAAATACAACGAAATAACGTGTTTCGCAGTGAATGTAGCTGGATACCTGTGGAAGCATCAAAATTATGCTAAATCTCCGCTAAATCAATGTAATTCCACGAAACATTCATGAAACAATGAAATTCAACGAAATATCGTGTTTCGCCGTGAAAGTAGCTATTAATGTCAGAAAACATCAAAATTAGGCTAAATCTCCGCTAAATCATGTTAATTTCACGATACATTCATGAAACGATGAAATTCAACGAAATGACGTGTTTCGTAGTGAATGTAGCGAGATATCTATGAAAACATCAAAGTAAAGCTAAATCTACTCTAAATCATGGTTATTTAACGAAACATTCATGAAACGATGAAATTCAACGAAATATCGTGTTTCGCAGTGAAAGTGGCCAGAAATCTCAGAATACATCAAAATTAAGCTAAATCAAATCTCAATATTTGTTATTTCACGAAACATTCATGAATCGATGAAATACAACGAAATAACGTGTTTCGCAGTGAATGTAGCTGGATATCTGTGGAAGCATCAAAATTAAGCTAAATCTCCGCTAAATCAATGTAATTTCACGAAACATTCATGAAACAATGAAATTCAACGAATTAACCTGTTTCGCAGTGAGTGTAGCTGGATATCTGTGAGAACATCAAAATTAAGCTAAATCTCCGCTAAATCATGGTTATTTCACGAAACATTCATGAAACGATGAAATTCACCGAAATAACGTGTTTCGCAGTGAATATAGCTAGAAATCTCTGAAAACATCAAAATTAAGCTAAATCTTCGCTATAACATTGTTATTTCACGAAACATTCATGAAACGTTGAAATTCAACGAAATAACGTGTTTCGCAGTGAAAGTGGCTAGAAATCTCAGAAAACATCAAAATTAAGCTAAATCAACGCTCAATATTGGTTATTTCACGAAACATTCATGAATCGATGAAATACAACGAAATAACGTGTTTCGCAGTGAATGTAGCTGGATATCTGTGGAAGCATCAAAATTAAGCTGAATCTCCGCTAAATCAATGTTATTTCACGAAACATTCATGAAACAATGAAATTCTCCGAAATAACGTGTTTCGCAGTGAAAGTAGATAGAAATCCCAGAAAACATCAAAATTAAGCTAAATGATCTCTAAATCATGGTTATTTCACAAAACACTCATGAAACGATGAAATTCAACGAAATATCGTGTTTCGCAGTGAAAGTAGCAAGAAATGTCAGAAAACATCCAAATTAAGCTAAATCTCCACTAAAACATGGTTATATCACGAAACATTCATGAAATGATGAAATTCAACGAAATAACGTGTTTCGCAGTGAAAGTAGCTAGATATTTATGAAAACATCTAAATTATGCTAAACCTACGCTAAATAATGTTTATTTCACGAAACATTCATGAAACGATGAAATTCAACGAAATAACGTGTTTCGTAGTGTATGTAGGCAGATATCTATGAAAACATCAAAATAAAACAAAATCTACGCTATATCATGGTTATTTCACGAAACATTCATTAAACGATAAAATTCAACGAAATATCGTGTTTCGCAGTGAAAGTGGCTAGAAATCTCAGAATACATCAGAACTAATCTAAATCAAAGCTCAATATTGGTTATTTCACGAAACATTCATGAATCGATGAAATACAACGAAATAACGTGTTTCGCAGTGAATGTAGCTGGATACCTGTGGAAGCATCAAAATTATGCTAAATCTCCGCTAAATCAATGTAATTTCACGAAACATTCATGAAACAATGAAATTCAACGAAATATCGTGTTTCGCAGTGAAAGTAGCTAGAAATGTCAGAAAACATCATAATTAAGCTAAATGATCTCTAAATCATGGTTATTTCACAAAACATTCATGAAACGATGAAATTCAACGAAATAACGTGTTTCGCAGTGAATATAGCTAGAAATCTCTGAAAACATAAAAATTAAGCTAAGTCTTCGCTATAACATTTTTATTTCACGAACCATTCATGAAACGATGAAATTCAACGAAATAACGTGATTCGCATTGAAAGTGGCTAGAAATCTCAGAAAACATCAAAATTAAGCTAAATCTCCGCTGAATCACGGTTATTTCACGAAACATTGATTAAACGATAAAATTCAACGAAATATCGTGTTTCGCAGTGAAAGTAGCAAGAAATGTCAGATAACATCCAAATTAAGATAAATCTCCGCTAAAACATGGTTATTTCAAGAAACATTCATGAAACGATGAAATTCAACGAAATATCGTGTTTCGCAGTGAATGTAGCTAGAAATCTCAGAGAACATCAAAATTAAATTAAATGTCCGCTAAATCATGGTTATTTCACGAAACATTCATGAAAGGATGAAATTCAACGAAATATCGTGTTTCGCAGTGAATGTAGCTAGAAATCTCAGAAAACATCAAAATTAAATTAAATCTCCGCTAAATCATGGTTATTTCACGAAACATTCAAGAAACGATGAAATACAGCGAAATAATGTGTTTCGCAGTGAAAGTAGCTAGAAATCTCAGAAAACATCAAAATTAAGCTAAATCTCCGCTGAATCACGTTTATTTCACGAAACATTGTTTAAACGATAAAATTCAACGAAATATCGTGTTTCTCAGTGAAAGTAGCAAGAAATGTCAGATAACATCCAAATTAAGCTAAATCTCCGCTAAAACATGGTTATTTCAAGAAACATTCATGAAACGATGAAATTCATCGAAATAACGTGTTTCGTAGTGAAAGTAGCTAGATTTCTATGAAGAAAACAAGATTAAGATAAATCTACGCTATAACATTGTTATTTCACGAAACATTCATGAAACGATGAAATTCAACGAAATAACGTGTTTCGCAGTGAAAGTGGCTAGAAATCTCAGAAAACATCAAAATTAAGCTAAATCAACGCTCAATATTGGTTATTTCACGAAACATTCATGAATCGACGTAATACAACGAAATAACGTGTTTCGCAGTGAATGTACCTGGATACCTGTGAAAGCATCAAAATTATGCTAAATCTCCGCTAAATCAATGTATTTTCACGAAACATTCATGAAACAATGAAATTCAATGAAATATCGTGTTTCGCAGTGAAAGAAACTAGAAATGTCAGAAGACATCAAAATTAGGCTAAATCCCCGCTAAATCATATTAATTTGACGATACATTCATGAAACGATGAAATTCAACGAAATAACGTGTTTCGTAGTGAATGTAGCGAGATGTCTATGAAAACATCAAAGTAAAGCTAAATCTACTCTAAATCATGGTTATTTAACGAAACATTCATGAAACGATGAAATTCAACGAAATAACGTGCTTCGTAGTGAAAGTAGTAAGAAATGTCAGAAAGCATCAAAATAAAGCTAAATCTCCGCTAATACATGGTTATTTCACAAAACATTCATGAAACGATGAAATTCAACGAAATAACGTGTTTCGCAGTGATAGTAGCTAGATATCTATGAAAACACCTAAATTATTCTAAACCTACGCTAAATAATGTTTATTTCACGAAACATCCATGAAACGATGAAATTCAACGAAATAACTTGTTTCGCAGTGAAAGTAGGTAGAAATCCCTGAAAACATCAAAATTAAGCTTTATGATCTCTAAGTCATGGTTATTTCACAAAACATTCATGAAACGATGAAATTCAACGAAATATCGGGTTTCGCAGTGAAAGTAGCAAGAAATGCCAGAAATCATCCAAACTAAGCTAAATCTCCGCTAAAACATGGTTATTTCACGAAACATTCATGAAATGATGAAATTCAACGAAATATCGTGTTTCGCAGTGAATGTAGCAAGAAATCTCAGAAAACATCAAAATTAAATTAAATCACCGCTAAATCATCGTTATTTCACGAAACATTCATGAAACGATGAAATACAACGAAATAACGTGTTTCGCAATGAAAGTAGCTAGAAATCTCAGAAAACATCAAAATTAAGCTAAATCTCCGCTGAATCACGGTTATTTCACGAAACATTTATTAAACGATAAAATTCAACCAAATATCGTGTTTCACAGTGAAAGTAACAAGAAATGTCGGAAAACATCCAAATTAAGCTAAATCTCCGCTAAAACATGGTTATTTCACGAAACATTCATGAAACGATGAAATTCAACGAAATAACGTGTTTCGCAGTGAAAGGAGCTAGATTTCTATGAAGACATCAAAATTAAGCTAAATCTACGCTAAATCATGGTTTTTTCACGAAACACTCATGAAACGATGAAAAACACCGAAATAACGTGTTTCGCCGTGAGTGCAGCTGGATATCTGTGAAGACATCAAAATTAAGCTAAATCTCCGCTAAATGATTGTAATTTCACGAAACATTCATGAAACAATGAAATTCATCGAAATAACGTGTTTCTCAGTGAAAGTGGATAGATATCTCAGAAAAAATCAAATTTAAGCTAAATCTTCGCTATAACATTGTTATTTCACTAACCATTCATTAAACGATGAAATTCAACGAAATAACGTGTTTCGCAGTTAAAGTGGCTAGAAATCTCAGAAAACATCAAAATTAAGCTAAATCAACGCTCAATATTGGTTACTTCACGAAACATTCATGAATCGATGAAATACAACGAAATAACGTGTTTCGCAGTGAATGTAGCTGGATATCTGTGGAAGCATCAAAATTAAGCTGAATCTCCGCTAAATCAATGTTATTTCACGAAACATTCATGAAACAATGAAATTCAACGAAATATCGTGTTTCGCAGTGAAAGTAGCTAGAATTCTATGAAGACAACAAAATTAAGCTAAATCTACGCTATATCATGGTTTTTTCACGAAACATTCATGAAACGATAAGAAACACCGAAATAACGTGTTTCGCAGTGAGTGTAGCTGGATATCTGTGAAAACACCAAAATTAAGCTAAATCTCCGCTAAATCAATGTAATTTCACGAAACATTCATGAAACAATGAAATTCAACGAATTAACCTGTTTCGCAGTGAGTGTAGCTGCATATCTGTGAGAACATCATAATTAAGCTAAATCTCCGCTAAATCATGGTTATTTCACGAAACATTCATGAAACGATGAAATTCAACGAAATAACGTGTTCGCAGTGAATATAGCTAGAAATCTCTGAAAACATCAAAATTAAGCTAAATCTACGCTATAACATTGTTATTTCACGAAACATTCGTGAAACGATGAAATTCAACGAAATAACGTGTTTCGCAGTGAAAGTGGCTAGAAATCTCAGAAAACATCAAAATTAAGCTAAATCAACGCTCAATATTGGTTATTTCACGAAACATTCATGAATCGATGTAATACAACGAAATAACGTGTTTCGCAGTGATTGTACCTGGATAACTGTGAAAGCATCAATATTATGCTAAATCTCGGCTAAATCAATGTATTTTCACGAAACATTCATGAAACAATGAAATTCAACGAAATATCGTGTTTCGCAGTGAAAGAAACTAGAAATGTCAGAAGACATCAAAATTAGGCTAAATCTCCGCTAAATCATCTTAATTTGACGATACATTCATGAAACGATGAAATTCAACGAAATAACGTGTTTCGTAGTGAATGTAGCGAGATATCTATGAAAACATCAAAGTAAAGCTAAATCTACTCTAAATCATGGTTATTTAACGAAACATTCATGAAACGATGAAATTCAACGAAATAACATGCTTCGTAGTGAAAGTCGTAAGAAATGTCAGAAAGCATCAAAAAAAAGCTAAATCTCCGCTAAAACATGGTTATTTCACAAAACATTCATGAAACGATGAAATTCAACGAAATAACGTGTTTCGCAGTGATAGTAGCTAGATATCTATGAAAACATCTAAATTATTCTAAACCTACTCTAAATAATGTTTATTTCACGAAACATCCATGAAACGATGAAATTCAACGAAATAACTTGTTTCGTAGTGTATGTAGCCAGATATCTATGAAAACATCAAAATAAAACAAAATTTTTGATGCCGATCTTAGATTTACATTTAACGATAAAATTCAAGAATGAATTGCTTTCCACAAATTAAAGTGCGCATTGTTAGAGAAATACATCAAAATTAAGCTAAATCAAAGCTCAATATTGGTTATTTCACGAAACATTCATGAATCGATGAAATACAACGAAATAACGTGTTTCGCAGTGAATGTAGCTGGATATCTGTGGAAGCATCAAAAGTAAGCTAAATCTCCGCTAAATCAATGTAACTTCACGAAACATCCATGAAACGATGAAATTCAACGAAATATCGTGTTTCGCAGTTAAAGTAGCAAGAAATGCCAGAAAACATCCAAATTAAGCTAAATCTCCGCTAAAACATGGTTATTTCACGAAACATTCATGAAACGATGAAATTCAACGAAATATCGTGTTTCGCAGTGAATGTAGCAAGAAATCTCAGAAAACATCAAAATTAAATTAAATCACCGCTAAATCATCGTTATTTCACGAAACATTCATGAAACGATGAAATACAACGAATCAACGTGTTTCGCAGTGAAAGTAGCTAGAAATCTCAGAAAACATCAAAATTAAGCTAAATCTCAACTGAATAACGGTTATTTCACGAAACATTGATTAACCGATAAAATTCAACCAAATATCGTGTTTCGCAGTGAAAGTAACAAGAAATGTCAGAAAACATCCAAATTAAGCTAAATCTCCGCTAAAACATGGTTATTTCACGAAACATTCATGAAACGATGAAATTCAACGAAATAACGTGTTTCGAAGTGAAAGGAGCTAGATTTTTATGAAGACATCAAAATTAAGCTAAATCTACGCTAAATCATGGTTTTTTCGCGAAACACTCATGAAACGATGAAAAACACCGAAATAACGTGTTTCGCCGTGAGTGTAGCTGGATATCTGTGAAAACATCAAAATTAAGCTAAATCTCCGCTAAATCATTGTAATTTCACGAAACATTCATGAAACAATGAAATTCAACGAAATAACGTGTTTCTCAGTGAAAGTGGATAGAAATCTCAGAAAAAATCAAATTTAAGCTAAATCTCCGCTAAATCATGGTTATTTCACGAAACATTCATGAAACGATGAAATTCAACGAAAAAACGTGTTTCGCAGTGAATATAGCTAGAAATCTCTGAAAACATCAAAATTAAGCTAAATCTTCGCTATAACATTGTTATTTCACGAACCATTCATGAAACGATGAAATGCAACGAAATAACGTGTTTCGCAGTTAAAGTGGCTAGAAATCTCAGAAAACATCAAAATTAAGCTAAATCAACGCTCAATATTGGTAATTTCACGAAACATTCATGAATCGATGAAATACAACGAAATAACGTGTTTCGCAGTGAATGTAGCTGGATACCTGTGGAAGCATCAAAATTATGCTAAATCTCCGCTAAATCGATGTAATTTCACGAAACATTCATGAAACAATGAAATTCAACGAAATATCGTGTTTCGCAGTGAAAGTAGCTAGAAATGTCAGAAAACATCAAAATTAAGCTAAATGATCTCTAAATCATGGTTATTTCACAAAACATTCATGAAACGATGAAATTCAACGAAATATCGTGTTTCGCAGTGAATGTAGCTAGATCAAAATTAAGCTAAATCTCCGCTAAATCATGTTAATTTCACGATACATTCATGAAACGATGAAATTCAACGAAATGACGTGTTTCGTAGTGAATGTAGCGAGATATCTATGAAAACATCAAAGTAAAGCTAAATCTACTCTAAATCATGGTTATTTAACGAAACATTCATGAAACGATGAAATTCAACGAAATATCGTGTTTCGCAGTGAAAGTGGCCAGAAATCTCAGAATACATCAAAATTAAGCTAAATCAAATCTCAATATTTGTTATTTCACGAAACATTCATGAATCGATGAAATACAACGAAATATCGTGTTTCGCAGTGAATGTAGCTGGATACCTGTGGAAGCATCAAAATTAAGTTAAATCTGCGCTAAATCAATGTAATTTCACGAAACATTCATGAAACAATGAAATTCACCGAAATAACGTGTTTCGCAGTGAAAGTAGCTGGAAATCCCAGAAAACATCAAAATTAAGCTAAATGAACTCTAAATCATGGTTATTTCACAAAACATTCATGAAACGATGAAATTCAACGAAATATCGTGTTTCGCAGTGAATGTAGCTAGAAATCAAAGAAAACATCAAAATTAAATTACATCTCCGTTAAATCATGGTTATCTCACGAAACATTCATGAAACGATGCAATACAACGAAATAACGTGTTTCGCAGTGAAAGTAGCTAGAAAACTCAGAAAACATCAAAATTCAGCTAAATCTCCGCTGAATCACGTTTATTTCACGAAAAATTGATTAAACGATAAAATTCAACCAAATATCGTGTTTCGCAGTGAAAGTAGCAAGAAATGTCAGAAAAAATCCAAATTAAGCTAAATCTCCGCTAAAACATGGTTATTTCGCGAAATATTCATGAAACGATAAATTTCAACGAAATAACGTGTTTCGTAGTGAAAGTAGCTAGATTTCTATGAAGTCATCAAAATTAAGCTAAATCTACGCTAAATCATGGTTTTATCACGAAACATTTATGAAACGATGAAAAACACCGAAATAACGTGTTTCGCAGTGAGTGTAGCTGGATATCTGTGAAAACATCAAAATTAAGCTAAATCTCCGCTAAATCATTGTAATTTCACGAAACATTCATGAAACAATGAAGTTCAACGAAATAACGTGTTTCGAAGTTAAAGTAGTTAGATATCTCTGAGAACATCAAAATTTAGCTAAATCTCCGCTAAATCATGGTTATGTCACGAAACATTCATGAAACGATGAAATTCAACGAAATAACGTGTTTCGCAGTGAATATAGCTAGAAATCTCTGAAAACATCAAAATTAAGCTAAATCTTCGCTATAACATTGTTATTTCACGAACCATTCATGAAACGATGAAACTCAACGAAATAACGTGTTTCGCAGTGAAAGTGGCTAGAAATCTCAGAAAACATCAAAATTAAGCTAAATCAACGCTCAATATTGCTTATTTCACGAAACATTATTGAATCGATGAAATACAACGAAATAACCTGTTTCGCAGTGAATGTAGCTGGATATCTGTGGAAGCATCAAAATTAAGCTGAATCTCCGCTAAATCAATGTTATTTCACGAAACATTCATGAAACAATGAAATTCTCCGAAATAACGTGTTTCGCAGTGAAAGTAGATAGAAATCCCAGAAAACATCAAAATTAAGCTAAATGATCTCTAAATCATGGTTATTTCACAAAACATTCATGAAACGATGAAATTAAACGAAATATCGTGTTTCGCAGTGAAAGTAGCAAGAAATGTCAGAAAACATCCAAATTAAGCTAAATCTCCGCTAAAACATGGTTATATCACGAAACATTCATGAAATGATGAAATTCAACGAAATAACGTGTTTCGCAGTGAAAGTAGCTAGATATTTATGAAAACATCTAAATTATGCTAAACCTACGCTAAATAATGTTTATTTCGCGAAACATTCATGAAACGATGAAATTCAACGAAATAACGTGTTTCGTAGTGTATGTAGGCAGATATCTATGAAAACATCAAAATAAAACAAAATCTACGCTATATCATGGTTATTTCACGAAACATTCATTAAACGATAAAATTCAACGAAATATCGTGTTTCGCAGTGAAAGTGGCTAGAAATCTCAGAATACATCAGAACTAATCTAAATCAAAGCTCAATATTGGTTATTTCACGAAACATTCATGAATCGATGAAATACAACGAAATAACGTGTTTCGCAGTGAATGTAGCTGGATACCTGTGGAAGCATCAAAATTATGCTAAATCTCCGCTAAATCAATGTAATTTCACGAAACATTCATGAAACAATGAAATTCAACGAAATATCGTGTTTCGCAGTGAAAGTAGCTAGAAATGTCAGAAAACATCATAATTAAGCTAAATGATCTCTAAATCATGGTTATTTCACAAAACATTCATGAAACGATGAAATTCAACGAAATAACGTGTTTCGCAGTGAATATAGCTAGAAATCTCTGAAAACATAAAAATTAAGCTAAGTCTTCGCTATAACATTTTTATTTCACGAACCATTCATGAAACGATGAAATTCAACGAAATAACGTGATTCGCATTGAAAGTGGCTAGAAATCTCAGAAAACATCAAAATTAAGCTAAATCTACGCTGAATCATGGTTATTTCACGAAACATTCATGAAACGATGAAATTCAACGAAATATCGTGTTTCGCAGTGAAAGTAGCAAGAAATGTCAGAAAACATCAAAATTAAACTAAATCTCCGCTAAAACATGGTTATTTCAAGAAACATTCATGAAACGATGAAATTCAACGAAATATCGTGTTTCGCAGTGAAAGTAGCTAGAAATCTCAGAAAACATCAAAATTAAATTAAATCTCCGCTAAATCATGGTTATTTCACGAAACATTCATGAAAGGATGAAATTCAACGAAATATCGTGTTTCGCAGTGAAGGTAGCTAGAAATCTCAGAAAACATCAAAATTAAATTAAATCTCCGCTAAATCATGGTTATTTCACGAAACATTCAAGAAACGATGAAATACAGCGAAATAATGTGTTTCGCAGTGAAAGTAGCTAGAAATCCCAGAAAACATCAAAATTAAGCTAAATCTCCGCTGAATCACGGTTATTTCACGAAACATTGTTTAAACGATAAAATTCAACGAAATATCGTGTTTCGCAGTGAAAGTAGCAAGAAATGTCAGATAACATCCAAATTAAGCTAAATCTCCGCTAAAACATGGTTATTTCAAGAAACATTCATGAAACGATGAAATTCATCGAAATAACGTGTTTCGTAGTGAAAGTAGCTAGATTTCTATGAAGACAACAAAATTAAGATAAATCTACGCTATAACATTGTTATTTCACGAAACATTCATGAAACGATGAAATTCAACGAAATAACGTGTTTCGCAGTGAAAGTGGCTAGAAATCTCAGAAAACATCAAAATTAAGCTAAATCAACGCTCAATATTGGTTATTTCACGAAACATTCATGAATCGATGAAATACAACGAAATAACGTGTTTCGCAGTGAATGTAGCTGGATACCTGTGGAAGCATCAAAATTATGCTAAATCTCCGCTAAATCAATGTAATTTCACGAAACATTCATGAAACAATGAATTTCAACGAAATATCGTGTTTCGCAGTGAAAGTAGCTAGAAATGTCAGAAAACATCAAAATTAACCTAAATGATCTCTAAACCATGGTTATTTCACAAAACGTTCATGAAACGATGAAATTCAACGAAATATCGTGTTTCGCAGTGAATGTAGCTAGAAATCTCAGAAAACATCAAAATTAAATTAAATCTCCGCTAAATCATGGTTATTTCACGAAACATTCATGAAAGGATGAAACTCAACGAAATATCGTGTTTCGCAGTGAATGTGGCTAGAAATCTCAGAAAACATCAAAATTAAATTAAATCTCCGCTAAATCATGGTTATTTCACGAAACATTCATGAAACGATGAAATACAACGAAATAACGTGTTTCGCAGTGAATGTAGCTGGATACCTGTGGAAGCATCAAAATTATGCTAAATCTCCGCTAAATCAATGTAATTTCTAGAAACATTCATGAAACAATGAATTTTAACGAAATATCGTGTTTCGCAGTGAAAGTAGCTAGAAATGTCAGAAAACATCAAAATTAAGCTAAATGATCTCTAAATCATGGTTATTTCACAAAACGTTCATGAAACGATGAAATTCATCGAAATATCGTGTTTCGCAGTGAATGTAGCTAGAAATCTCAGAAAACATCAAAATTAAATTAAATCTCCGCTAAATCATGGTTATTTCACGAAACATTCATGAAAGGATGAAACTCAACGAAATATCGTGTTTCGCAGTGAATGTAGCTAGAAATCTCAGAAAACATCAAAATTAAGCTAAATCTCCGCTGAATCACGGTTATTTCACGAAACATTGATTAAACGATAAAATTCAACGAAATATCGTGTTTCGCAGTGAAAGTAGCAAGAAATGTTGGAAAACATCCAAATTAAGCTAAATCTCCGCTAAAACATGGTTATTTCACGAAACATTCATGAAACGATGAAATTCAGCGAAATAACGTGTTTCGTAGTGAAAGTAGCTAGATTTCTATAAAGACAACAAAATTAAGCTAAATCTACGCTAAATCATGGTTTTTTCACGAAACATTCATGAAACGATGAAATACACCGAAATAACGTGTTTCGCAGTGAAAGTGGTTGGAAATCTCAGAAAACATCAAAATTAAGCTAAATCAACGCTCAATATTGGTTATTTCACGAAACATTCATGAATCGATGAAATACAACGAAATAACGTGTTTCGCAGTGAATATAGCTAGAAATCTCTGAAAAACATCAAATTTAATCTAAATCATCGCTCAATATTGGTTGTTTCACGAAACATTCATGAATCGCTGAAATACAACGAAATAACGTGTTTCGCAGTGAGTGTAGCTGGATATCTGTGAAAACATCAAAATTAAGCTAAATCTCCGCTAAATAATTGTAATTTCACGAAACATTCATGAAACAATGAAATTCAACGAAATAACGTGTTTCGCAGTGAGTGTAGCTGGATATCTGTGAAAACATCAAAATTAAGCTAAATCACCGCTAAATCATTGTAATTTCACGAAACATTCATGAAAAAATGAAATTCAACGAAATAACGTGTATCGCAGTGAAAGTACCTAGAAATCACAGAAAAAAACAAATTTAAGCTAAATCTCCGCTAAATCATGGTTATTTCGCGAAACATTCATGAAACGATGAAATTCAGCGAAATAACGTGTTTCGCAGTGAATGTAGCTAGACATCACTGAAAACATCAAAATTAAGCTAAATCTACGCTAAATAATGGTTATTTCACGAAACATTCATGAAACGAGGAAATTCAACGAAATAATGTGTTTCGTAGTGAAAGTAACTAGATATCTCTGAGAACATCAAAATTTAGCTAAATCTCCGCTAAATCATGGTTATTTCACGAACCATTCATGAAACGATGAAATTCAACGAAATAACGTGTTTCGCAGTGAAAGTGGCTAGAAATCTCAGAAAACATCAAAATTAAGCTAAATCAACGCTCAATCTCGGTTATTTCACGAAACATACATGAATCGAAGAAATACAACGAAATAACGTGTTTCGCAGTGAATGTAGCTGGATATCTGTGGAAGCTTCAAAATTAAGCTAAATCTCCGCTAAATCAATGTAATTTCACGAAACATTCATGAAACAATGAAATTCAACGAAATATCGTGTTTCGCAGTGAAGGTAACTAGAAATGTCAGAAAACATCAAAATTAAGCTAAATCTCCGCTCAATCATGTTAATTTCACGAAACATTCATGAAACGATGAAATTCAACGAAATAACGTATTTCGTAGTGAATGTAGCGAGATATCTCTGAAAACATCAAAATAAAGCTAAATCTACTCTAAATCATGGTTATTTCACGAAACATTCATGAAACGATGAAATTCAACGAAATAACGTATTTCGCAGTGAGTGTAGCTGGATATCTGTGAAAACATCAAAATTAAGCTAAATCACCGCTAAATCATTGTAATTTCACGAAACATTCATGAAACGATGAAATTCAACGTAATAACGTATTTCGTAGTGAATGTAGCGAGATATCTATGAAGACATCAGAATATAGCTAAATCTACGCTAAGTCATGGTTTTTTCACGAAACATACATGAAACGATGAAAAACACCGAAATAACGTGTTTCGCAGTGAGTGTAGCTGGATATCTGTGAAAACATCAAAATTAAGCTAAATCTCCGCTAAATCATTGTAATTTCACGAAACATTCATGAAACAATGAAATTCAACGAAATAACGTGTTTCGCAGTGAGTGTAGCTGGATATCTGTGAAAACATCAAAGTTAAGCTAAATCTCCGCTAAATCATTGTAATTTCACGATACATTCATGAAACAATGAAATTCAACGAAATAACGTGTTTCGCAGGGAAAGTGGCTAGAAATCTCAGAAAAAATCAAATTTAAGCTAAATCTCCGCTAAATCATGGTTATATCACGAAACATTCATGAAACGATAAAATTCAACGAAATAACGTGTTACGCAGTGAATGTAGCTAGATATCACTGAAAACATCAAAATTAAGCTAAATCTACGCTAAAACATGGTTATTTCAAGAAACATTCATGACGCGATGAAATTCAACGAAATAACGTGTTTCGTAGTGAAAGTAGCTGGATTTCTATGAAAACATCAAAATTAAGCTAAATCTGCCCTAAACCATGGTTTTTTCACGAAACATTCATGAAACGATGAAATTCACCGAAATAACGTGTTTCGCAGTGAGTGTAGCTGGATATCTGTGAAAACATCAAAATTAAGCTAAATCTCGGCTAAATCATTGTAATATCACGAAACATTCATGAAGCGATGAAATTCAACGAAATAACGTGTTTCGCAGTGAATGTATCTAGAAATCTGTGAAAAATCAAAATTAAGCTAAATCTCCGCTAAATCATGGTTATTTCAAGGAACATTCATGAAACGATGAAATTCAACGAAATAACGTGTTTCGCAGTGAAAGTGGCTAGAAATCACAGAAAAATCAAAATTAAGCTAAATCTCCGCTAAATCGTGGTTATTTCACGGAACATTCATGAAACGATGAAATTCAACGAAATAACGTGTTTCGCAGTGAATTTAGCTAGACATTCCTGAAAACATCAAAATTAAGCTAAATCGACGCTCAATATCGGTTATTTCACGAAACATTCATGAATCGATGAAATTAAACGAAATAACGTGTTTCGCAGTGAAAGTAGCAAGAAATGTCCGAAAACATCAAAATTTAGCTAAATCTACGCTATAACATTGTTATTTCACGAAACATTCATGAAACGATGAAATTCAACGAAATAACGTGATTCGCAGTGAAAGTGGCTAGAGATCTCAGAAAACATCGAAATTAAGCTAAATCGACGCTCAATATCGGTTATTTCACGAAACATTCATGAATCGATGAAATTCAACGAAATAACGTGTTTCGCAGTGAATGTAGCTGGATATCTGTGGAAGCATCAAAATTAAGCTAAATCTCCGCTAAATCATGTTAATTTCACGAAACATTCATGAAACGATGAAATTCAACGAAATAACGTGTTTCGTAGTGAATGTAGCGAGATATCTATGAAAACATCAAAATAAAGCTAAATCTACGCTTAATCATGGTTATTTCACGAAACATTCATGAAAATATGAAATTCAACGAAATAACGTGTTTCGCAGTTGAAGTAGCTAGAAATCTCAGAAAACAACAAAATTAAGTAAAATCTCCGCTAAATCACGGTTATTTCACGAAACATTCATGAAACGATGAAATTCAACGAAATATCGTGTTTTGCTGTGAAAGTACCAAGAAATGACAGAAAACATCCAAATTAAGCTAAATCTCCGCAAAAACATGGTTATTTCACGAAACATTCATGAAACGAGGAAATTCAACGAAATAACGTGTTTCGTAGTGAAAGTAGCTGGATTTCTAAGAAAACATCAAAATTAAGCTAAATCTGACCTAAATCATGGTTTTTTCACGAAACATTCATGAAACGATGAAATTCACCGAAATAACGTGTTTCGCAGTGAGTGTAGCTGGATATCTGTGAAAACATCAAAATTAAGCTAAATCTCGGCTAAATCATTGTAATTTCACGAAACATTCATGAAACAATGATATTCAACGAAATAACGTGTTTCGCAGTGAAAGTGGCTAGAAATCTCAGAAATCATCAAAATTAAGCTAAATCTCCGCTAAATCATGGTTTTTTCACGAAATATTCATGAAACGATGAAATTCAACGAAATATCGTGTTTCGCAGTGAATGTAGCTAGAAATCTCAGAAAACATCAAAATTAATTTAAATCTCCGCTAAATCATGGTTATTTCACGAAACGTTCATGAAACGATGAAATACAACGAAATAACGTGTTTCGCAGTGAAAGTAGCTAGAAATCTCAGAAAACATCAAAATTAAGCTAAATCTCCGCTATATCACGGTTATTTCACGAAACAATGATTAAACGATAAAATTCAACGAAATATCGTGTCTCGCAGTAAAAGTATCAAGAAATGACAGAAAACATCCAAATTAAGCTAAATCTCCGCTAAAACATGGTTATTTCAAGAAACATTCATGAAACGATGAAATTCAACGAAATAACGTGTTTCGTAGTGAAAGTAGCTAGATTTCTATGAAGACATCAAAATATAGCTAAATCTCCGCTAAATCATTGTAATTTCACGAAACATTCATGAAACAATGAAATTCAACGAAATAACGTGTTTCGCAGTGAGTGTAGCTGGATATCTGTGAAAACATCAAAATTAAGCTAAATCTCCGCTAAATCATTGTAATTTCACGAAACATTCATGAAAGAATGAAACTCAACGAAATAACGTGTTTCGTAGTGGAAGTGCCTAGAAATCTCAGAAAAAATCAAATTTAAGCTAAATCTCCGCTAAATCATGGTTATTTCACGAAACATTCATGAAACGATGAAATTCAACGAAATAACGTGTTTCGCAGTGAATGTCGCTAGACATCACTGAAAACATCAAAATTAAGCTAAATCTACGCTAAATAATGGTTATTTCACGAAACATTCATGAAACGAGGAAATTCAACGAAATAACGTGTTTCGTAGTGAAAGTAACTAGATATCTCTGAGAACATCAAAATTTAGCTAAAACTCCTCTAAATCATGGTTATTTCACGAACCATTCATGAAACGATGAAATTCATCGAAATAACGTGTTTCGCAGTGAAAGTGGCAAGAAATCTCAGAAAACATCAAAATTAAGCTAAATCAACGCTCAATATCGGTTATTTCACGAAACATACATGAATCGAAGAAATACAACGAAATATCGTGTTTCGCAGTGAATGTAGCTGGATATCTGTGGAAGCATCAAAATTAAGCTAAATCCCCGCTAAATCAATGTAATTTCACGAAACATTCATGAAACAATGATATTAAACGAAATATCGTGTTTCGCAGTGAAAGTAGCTAGAAATGTCAGAAAACATCAAAATTAAGCTAAATCTCCGCTAAATCATGTTAATTTCACGAAACATTCATGAAACGATGAAATTCAACGAAATAACGTATATCGTAGTGAATGTAGCGAGATATCTATGAAAACATCAAAATAAAGCTAAATCTACTCTAAATCATGGTTATTTCACGAAACATTCTTGAAACGATGTAATTCAACGAAATAACGTGTTTCGCAGTGCATGTAGCTAGATATCTCTGAAAACATCAAAATTAATCTAAATCTCCGCTAAATCACGATTATTTCACGAAACAATGATTAAACGATAAAACTCAACGAAATATCGTGTTTCGCAGTGAAGGTAGCAAGAAATGTCAGAAAACATCCAAATTAAGCTAAATCTCCGCTAAAACATGGTTATTTCACGAAACATTCATGAAACGATATAATTCAACGAAATAACGTGTTTCGTAGTGAAAGTAGCTAGATTTCTATGAAGACATCAGAATATAGCTAAATCTACGCTAAGTCATGGTTTTTTCACGAAACATACATGAATCGATGAAAAACACCGAAATAACGTGTTTCGCAGTGAGTGTAGCTGGATATCTGTGAAAACATCAAAGTTAAGCTAAATCTCCGCTAAACCATGGTAATTTCACGAAACATTCATGAAACAATGAAATTCAACGAAATAACGTGTTTCGCAGTGAGTGTAGCTGGATATCTGTGAAAACATCAGAGTTAAGCTAAATCTCCGCTAAATCATTGTAATTTCACGATACATTCATGAAACAATGAAATTCAACGAAATAACGTGTTTCGCAGGGAAAGTGGCTAGAAAAATCAGAAAAAATCAAATTTAAGCTAAATCTCCGCTAAATCATGGTTATACCACGAAACATTCATGAAACGATGAAATTCAACGAAATAACGTGTTTCGCAGTGAATGTAGCTAGGCATCACTGAAAACATCAAAATTAAGCTAAATCTACGCTAAATAATGGTTATTTCACGTAACATTCATGAAACGATGAATTTCAACGAAATAACGTGTTTCGTAGTGAAAGTAGCTGGATTTCTATGAAAACATCAAAATTAAGCTAAATCTGCCCTAAATCATGGTTTTACACGAAACATTCATGAAACGATGAAATTCACCGAAATAACGTGTTTCGCAGTGAGTGTAGCTGGATATCTGTGAAAACATCAAAATTAAGCTAAATCTCCGCTAAATCATAGTAATTTCACGAAACATTCATGAAACGATGAAATTCAACGAAATAACGTGTTTCGCAGTGAAAGTAGCTAGAAATCTCAGAAAACATCAAAATTAAGCTAAATCTCCGCTAAATCATGGTTATTTCACGAAACATTCATGAAACGATGAAATTCAACGAAATAACGTGTTTCGCAGTGAAAGTAGCAAGAAATGTCAGAAAACATCAAAATTAAGCTAAATCTACGCTATAACATTGTTATTTCACGAAACATTCATGAAACGATGAAATTCAACGAAATAACGTTATCGCAGTGAAAGTGGCTAGAGATCTCAGAAAACATCGAAATTAAGCTAAATCGACGCTCAATATCGGTTATTTCACGAAACATTCATGAATCGATGAAATTCAACGAAATAACGTGTTTCGCAGTGAATGTAGCTGGATATCTGTGGAAGCATCAAAATTAAGCTAAATCTCCGCTAAATCATGTTAATTTCACGAAACATTCATGAAACGATGAAATTCAACGAAATAACGTGTTTCGTAGTGAATGTAGCGAGATATCTATGAAAACATCAAAATAAAGCTAAATCTACGCTAAATCATGGTTATTTCACGAAACACTAATGAAACGATGAAATTCAACGAAATAACGTGTTTCGCAGTTGAAGTAGCTAGAAATCTCAGAAAACAACAAAATTAAGTAAAATCTCCGCTAAATCACGGTTATTTCACGAAACATTCATGAAACGATGAAATTCAACGAAATACCGTGTTTTGCTGTGAAAGTAGCAAGAAATGACAGAAAACATCCAAATTAAGCTAAATCTCCGCAAAAACATGGTTATTTCACGAAACATTCATGAAACGAGGAAATTCAACGAAATAACGTGTTTCGTAGTGAAAGTAGCTGGATTTCTAAGAAAACATCAAAATTAAGCTAAATCTGCTCTATCATGGTTTTTTCACGAAACATTCATGAAACGATGAAATTCACCGAAATAATGTTTCGCAGTGAATGTAGCTGGATATCTGTGAAAACATCAAAATTAAGCTAAATCTCCGCTAAATCATGGTTATTTCACGAAACATTCATGAAACGATGAAATTCAACGAAATAACGTGTTTCGCAGTGAATGTAGCTAGACATTTCTGAAAACATCAAAATTAAGCTAAACGCTAAAACATGGTTATTTCACGAAACATTCATGAAACGATGAAATTCAACGAAATAACGTGTTTCGTAGTGAAAGTAGCTAGATCTCTAAGAAGACATCAGAATATAGCTAAATCCACGCTAAGTCATGGTTTTTTCACGAAACATACATGAAACGATGAAAAACACCGAAATAACGTGTTTCGCAGTGAGTGTAGCTGGATATCTGTGAAAACATCAAAATTAAGCTAAATCTCCGCTAAATAATTGTAATTTCACGAAACATTCATGAAACAATGAAATTCAACGAAATAACGTGTTTCGCAGTGAGTGTAGCTGGATATCTGTGAAAACATCTAAATTAAGCTAAATCTCCGCTAAATCATTGTAATTCCACGAAACATTCATGAAACAATGAAATTCAACGAAATAACGTGTTTCGCAGTGAAAGTGCCTAGAAATCACAGAAAAAATCAAATTTAAGCTAAATCTCCGCTAAATCATGGTTATGTCACGAAACATTCATGACACGATAAAATTCATCCAAATAACGTGTTTCGCAGTGAATGTAGCTAGAAATCACAGAAAACATCAAAATTAAGCTAAATCTACGCTAAATAATGGTTATTTCACGAAACATTCATGAAACGATGAAATTCAACGAAATAACGTGTTTCGTAGTGAATGAAGCTAGATATCTCTGAGAACATCAAAATTTAGCTAAATCTACGCTAAATCATGGTTATTTCACGAAACATTCATGAAACGATGAAATTCAACGAAATAACGTGTTTCGCAGTGAATGTAGCTAGATATTTCTGAAAACATCAAAATTAAGCTAAATCGACGCTCAATATCGGTTATTTCACGAAACATGCATGAAACGATGAAATTCAACGAAATAACGTGTTTCGCAGTGAAAGTAGCAAGAAATGTCCGAAAACATCAAAATTTAGCTAAATCTACGCTATAACATTGTTATTTCACGAAACATTCATGAAACGATGAAATTCAACGAAATAACGGGTTTCGCAGTGAAAGTGGCTAGAGATCTCAGAAAACATCGAAATTAAGCTAAATCGACGCTCAATATCGGTTATTTCACGAAACATTCATGAATCGATGAAATTCAACGAAATAAAGTGATTCGCAGTGAATGTAGCTGGATATCTGTGGAAGCATCAAAATTAAGCTAAATCTCCGCTAAATCATTTTAATTTCACGAAACATTCATGAAACGATGAAATTCAACGAAATAACGTGTTTCGTAGTGAATGTAGCGAGATATCTATGAAAAAATCGAAATAAAGCTAAATCTACGCTAAATCATGGTTATTTCACGAAACATTCATGAAAATATGAAATTCAACGAAATAACGTGTTTCGCAGTTGAAGTAGCTAGAAATCTCAGAAAACAACAAAATTAAGTAAAATCTCCGCTAAATCACGGTTATTTCACGAAACATTCATGAAACGATGAAATTCAACGAAATATCGTGTTTTGCTGTGAAAGTAGTAAGAAATGACAGAAAACATCCAAATTAAGCTAAATCTCCGCAAAAACATGGTTATTTCACGAAACATTCATGAAACGATGAAATTGAACGAAATGACGTGTTTCGTAGTGAAAGTAGCTTTATTTCTAAGAAAACATCAAAATTAAGCTAAATCTGCCCTAAATCATGGTTTTTTCACGAAACATTCATGAAACGATGAAATTCACCGAAATAACGTGTTTCGCAGTGAGTGTAGCTGGATATCTGTGAAAACATCAAAATTAAGCTAAATCTCGGCTAAATCATTGTAATTTCACGAAACATTCATGAAACAATGAAATTCAACGAAATAACGTGTTTCGCAGTGAAAGTGGCTAGAAATCTCAGAAATCATCAAAATTAAGCTAAATCTCCGCTAAATCATGGTTATTTCATGAAACAATCATGAAACGATGAAATTCAACGAAATAACGTGTTTCGCAGTGAATGTAGCTAGACATTTCTGAAAACATCAAAATTAAGCTAAATCTACGCTAAATAATGGTTATTTCACGAAACATTCATGAAACGATTAAATCCAACGAAATAACGTGTTTCATAGTGAAAGTAGCTAGATATCTCTGAGAACATCAAAATTAAGCTAAATCTCCGCTAAATCATGGTTATTTCAAGAAACATTCATGAAACGATGAAACTCAACGAAATAACGTGTTTCGCAGTGAATGTAGCTGGATATATGTGGCAGCATCAAAATTAAGCTAAATCTCCGCTAAATCAATGTAATTTCACGAAACATTCATGAAACAATGAAATTCAACGAAATAACGTGTTTCGCAGTTGAAGTAGCTAGAAAACTCAGAAAACAACAAAATTAAGTAAAATCTCCGCTAAATCACGGTTATTTCACGAAACATTGATGAAACGATGAAATTCAACGAAATATCGTGTTTTGCTGTGAAAGTAGCAAGAAATGACAGAAAACATCCAAATTAAGCTAAATCTACGCTAAATCATGGTTTTTAACGAAACATTCATGAAACGATGAAACTCAACGAAATATCGTGTTTCGCAGTGAATGTAGATAGATATCTATGAAAACATCAAAATTAAGCTAAATCTCCGCTAAATCATGGTTATTTCACGAAACATTCATGAAACGATGAAATTCAACGAAATAACGTGTTTCGCAGTGAATGTAGCTGGATATCTGTGAAAACATCAAAATTAAGCTAAATCTCCGCTAAATCATGGTTATTTCACGAAACATTCATGAAACGATGAAATTCAACGAAATAACGTGATTCGCAGTGAAAGTGGCTTGAAATCTCAGAAAACATTAAAATTAAGCTAAATCTCCTCTAAATCATGTTTATTTCACGAAACATTCATGAAACGATGAAATTCAACAAAATAACGTGTCTCGCAATGAATGTAGCTGGACATCTCTGAAAACTTCAAAATTAAGCTAAATCTACCCTAAATAATGGTTATTTCACGAAACATTCATGAAACGATGAAATTCAACGAAATATCGTGTTTCGCAGTGAAAGTAGTAAGAAATGTCAGAAAGCATCAAAATAAAGCTAAATCTCCGCTAAAACATGGTTATTTCACGAAACACACATGAAACGACGAAATTCAACGAAATAACGTGTTTCGCAGTGAAAGTAGCTAGATATCTATGAAAACATCTAAATTAAGCTAAATCTACTCTAAATAATGTTTATTTAACGAAACATTCATTAAACGATGAAATTAAACGAAATAACGTGTATCGTACTGAATGTAGCTAGATATCTATGAAAACATCAAAATAAAGCTTTATCTACTCTAAATCATGGTATTCTCGAAACTTTCATGAAACGATGAAATTCAACGACAATACGTGTTTCGCAGTGAAAGTGGCTAGAAACCTCAGTAAACATCAAAATTAAGCTATATCTCCGCTAAATCATGGTTATTTCACGAAACATTCATGAAACGATGAAATTCAACGAAATAACTTGTTTCGTAGTGAATGTAGCCAGATATCTATGAAAACATCAAAATAAAACAAAATCTTCGCTAAATCATGGTTATTTCACGAAACATTCTTTAAACGATAAATTTCAACGAAATATCGTGTTTCGCAGTGAAAGTGGCTAGAAATCACAGAATACATCAAAATTAAACTAAATCAAAGCTCAATATTGGTTATTTCAAGAAACATTCATGAATCGATGAATTACAACGAAATAACTAGTTTCGCATTGAATGTAGCTGGATACCTGTGGAAGCATCAAAATTATGCTAAATCTCCGCTAAATCAATGTAATTTCACGAAACATTCATGAAACAATGAAATTCAACGAAATATCGTGTTTCGCAGTGAAAGTAGCTAGAAATCTCTGAAAACATCAAAATTAAGCTAAATCTTCGCTATAACATTGTTATTTCACGAACCATTCATGAAACAATGAAATTCCCCGAAATAACGTGTTTCGCAGTGAAAGTAGCTAGAAATCCCAGAAAACATCAAAATTAAGCTAAATGATCTCTAAATCATGGTTATTTCACAAAACATTCATGAAACGATGAAATTAAACGAAATATCGTGTTTCGCAGTGAATGTAGCTAGAAATCTCAGAAAACATCAAAATTAATTTAAATCTCCGCTAAATCATGGTCATTTCACGAAACGTTCATGAAACGATGAAATTCAACGAAATAACGTGTTTCGCAGTGAAAGTAGCTAGATAGCTATGAAAACATCTAATTGAAGCTAAATATACGCTAAATAATGTTTATTTTACGAAACATTGTTGAAACGATGAAATTCAACGAAATAACGTGTCTCGCAGTGAAAGTGGCTAGAAATCTCAGAAAACATTAAAATTAAGCTAATTCAACGCTCAATATTGGTTATTTCACGAAACATTCATGAATCGATGAAATACAACGAAATAACCTGTTTCGCAGTGAATATAGCTGGATATCTGCGGAAGCATCAAAATTATGCTAAATCTCCGCTAAATCAATGTAATTTCACGAAACATTCATGAAACAATGAAATTCAACGAAATATCGTGTTTCGAAGTGAAAGTAGCTAGAAATGTCAGAAAACATCAAAATTAAGCTAAATCTCCGCTAAATCACGGTTATTTCACGAAACAATGATTAAACGATAAAATTCAACGAAATATCGTGTTTCGCCGTGAAAGTAGCCAGAATTGTCAGAAAACATCCAAATTAAGCTAAATCTCCGCTAAAACATGGTTATTTCACGAAACATTCATGAAACGATGAAATTCAACGAAATAACGTGTTTCGTAGTGAAAGTAGCTAGATCTCTAAGAAGACATCAGAATATAGCTAAATCCACGCTAAGTCATGGTTTTTTCACGAAACATACATGAAACGATGAAAAACACCGAAATAACGTGTTTCGCAGTGAGTGTAGCTGGATATCTGTGAAAACATCAAAATTAAGCTAAATCTCCGCTAAATAATTGTAATTTCACGAAACATTCATGAAACAATGAAATTCAACGAAATAACGTGTTTCGCAGTGAGTGTAGCTGGATATCTGTGAAAACATCTAAATTAAGCTAAATCTCCGCTAAATCATTGTAATTCCACGAAACATTCATGAAACAATGAAATTCAACGAAATAACGTGTTTCGCAGTGAAAGTGCCTAGAAATCACAGAAAAAATCAAATTTAAGCTAAATCTCCGCTAAATCATGGTTATGTCACGAAACATTCATGAAACGATGAAATTCAGCGAAATAGCGTGTTTCGCAGTGAATGTAGCTAGACATCACTGAAAACATCAAAATTAAGCTAAATCTACGCTAAATAATGGTTATTTCACGAAACATTCATGAAACGAGGAAATTCAACGAAATAACGTGTTTCGTAGTGAAAGTAACTAGATATCTCTGAGAACATCAAAATTTAGCTAAATCTCCGCTAAATCATGGTTATTTCACGAACCATTCATGAAACGATGAAATTCAACGAAATAACGTGTTTCGCAGTGAAAGTGGCTAGAAATCTCAGAAAACATCAAAATTAATCTAAATCAACGCTCAATATCAGTTATTTCACGAAACATACATGAATCGATGAAATACAACGAAATAACGTGTTTCGCAGTGAATGTAGCTGGATATCTGTGGAAGCATCAAAATTAAGCTAAATCTCCGCTAAATCAATGTAATTTCACGAAACATTCATGAAACAATGAAATTCAACGAAATATCGTGTTTCGCAGTGAAAGTAGCTAGAAATGTCAGAAAACATCAAAACTAAGCTAAATCTCCGCTAAATCATGTTAATTTCACGAAACATTCATGAAACGATGAAATTCAACGAAATAACGTATTTCGTAGTGAATGTAGCGAGATATCTATGAAAACATCAAAATAAAGCTAAATCTACTCTAAATCATGGTTATTTCACGAAACATACATGAAACGATGTAATTCAACGAAATAACGTGTTTGGCAGTGCATGTAGCTAGATATCTCTGAAAACATTAAAATTAATCTAAATCTCCGCTAAATCACGGTTATTTCAAGAAACAATGATTAAACGATAAAATTCAACGAAATATCGTGTTTCGCAGTGAAAGTAGCAAGAAATGTCAGAAAACATCCAAATTAAGCTAAATCTCCGCTAAAACATGGTTATTTCACGAAACATTCATGAAACGATGAAATTCAACGAAATAACGTGTTTCGTAGTGAAAGTAGCAAGGTTTCTATGAAGACATCAGAATATAGCTAAATCTACGCTAAGTCATGGTTTTTTCACGAAACATACATGAAACGATGAAAAACACCGAAATAACGTGTTTCGCAGTGAGTGTAGCTGGATATCTGTGAAAACATCAAAATTAAGCTAAATCTCCGCTAAATCATTGTAATTTCACGAAGCATTCATGAAACAATGAAATTCAACGAAATAACGTGTTTCGCAGAGAAAGTGGCTAGAAATCTCAGAAATCATCAAAATTAAGCTAAATTTCCGCTAAATCATGGTTATTTCACGAAACATTCATGAAACGATGAAATTCAACGAAATAACGTGTTTCGCAGTGAATGTAGCTAGACATTACTGAAAACATCAAAATTAAGCTAAATCGACGCTCAATATCGGTTATTTCACGAAACATGCATGAAACGATGAAATTCAACGAAATAACGTGTTTCGCAGTGAAAGTAGCAAGAAATGTCCGAAAACATCAAAATTTAGCTAAATCTACGCTATAACATTGTTATTTCACGAAACATTCATGAAACGATGAAATTCAACGAAATAACGTGTTTCGCAGTGAAAGTGGCTAGAGATCTCAGAAAACATCAAAATTAAGCTAAATCGACGCTCAATATCGGTTATTTCACGAAACATTCATGAAACGATGAAATTCAACGAAATAACGTGTTTCGCAGTGAAAGTAGCAAGAAATGTCCGAAAACATCAAAATTTAGCTAAATCTACGCTATAACATTGTTATTTCACGAAACATTCATGAAACGATGAAATTCAACGAAATAACGGGTTTCGCAGTGAAAGTGGCTAGAGATCTCAGAAAACATTGAAATTAAGCTAAATCGACGCTCAATATCGGTTATTTCACGAAACATTCATGAATCGATGAAATTCAACGAAATAAAGTGATTCGCAGTGAATGTAGCTGGATATCTGTGGAAGCATCAAAATTAAGCTAAATCTCCGCTAAATCATTTTAATTTCACGAAACATTCATGAAACGATGAAATTCAACGAAATAACGTGTTTCGTAGTGAATGTAGCGAGATATCTATGAAAACATTAAAATTAATCTAAATCTCCGCTAAATCACGGTTATTTCAAGAAACAATGATTAAACGATAAAATTCAACGAAATATCGTGTTTCGCAGTGAAAGTAGCAAGAAATGTCAGAAAACATCCAAATTAAGCTAAATCTCCGCTAAAACATGGTTATTTCACGAAACATTCATGAAACGATGAAATTCAACGAAATAACGTGTTTCGTAGTGAAAGTAGCAAGGTTTCTATGAAGACATCAGAATATAGCTAAATCTACGCTAAGTCATGGTTTTTTCACGAAACATACATGAAACGATGAAAAACACCGAAATAACGTGTTTCGCAGTGAGTGTAGCTGGATATCTGTGAAAACATCAAAATTAAGCTAAATCTCCGCTAAATCATTGTAATTTCACGAAGCATTCATGAAACAATGAAATTCAACGAAATAACGTGTTTCGCAGAGAAAGTGGCTAGAAATCTCAGAAATCATCAAAATTAAGCTAAATCTCCGCTAAATCATGGTTATTTCACGAAACATTCATGAAACGATGAAATTCAACGAAATAACGTGTTTCGCAGTGAATGTAGCTAGACATTACTGAAAACATCAAAATTAAGCTAAATCGACGCTCAATATCGGTTATTTCACGAAACATGCATGAAACGATGAAATTCAACGAAATAACGTGTTTCGCAGTGAAAGTAGCAAGAAATGTCCGAAAACATCAAAATTTAGCTAAATCTACGCTATAACATTGTTATTTCACGAAACATTCATGAAACGATGAAATTCAACGAAATAACGGGTTTCGCAGTGAAAGTGGCTAGAGATCTCAGAAAACATCGAAATTAAGCTAAATCGACGCTCAATATCGGTTATTTCACGAAACATTCATGAATCGATGAAATTCAACGAAATAAAGTGATTCGCAGTGAATGTAGCTGGATATCTGTGGAAGCATCAAAATTAAGCTAAATCTCCGCTAAATCGTTTTAATTTCACGAAACATTCATGAAACGATGAAATTCAACGAAATAACGTGTTTCGTAGTGAATGTAGCGAGATATCTATGAAAAAATCGAAATAAAGCTAAATCTACGCTAAATCATGGTTATTTCACGAAACATTCATGAAAATATGAAATTCAACGAAATATCGTGTTTCGCAGTGAAAGTAGCTAGAAATGTCAGAAAACATCAAAACTAAGCTAAATCTCCGCTAAATCATGTTAATTTCACGAAACATTCATGAAACGATGAAATTCAACGAAATAACGTATTTCGTAGTGAATGTAGCGAGATATCTATGAAAACATCAAAATAAAGCTAAATCTACTCTAAATCATGGTTATTTCACGAAACATACATGAAACGATGTAATTCAACGAAATAACGTGTTTGGCAGTGCATGTAGCTAGATATCTCTGAAAACATTAAAATTAATCTAAATCTCCGCTAAATCACGGTTATTTCAAGAAACAATGATTAAACGATAAAATTCAACGAAATATCGTGTTTCGCAGTGAAAGTAGCAAGAAATGTCAGAAAACATCCAAATTAAGCTAAATCTCCGCTAAAACATGGTTATTTCACGAAACATTCATGAAACGATGAAATTCAACGAAATAACGTGTTTCGTAGTGAAAGTAGCAAGGTTTCTATGAAGACATCAGAATATAGCTAAATCTACGCTAAGTCATGGTTTTTTCACGAAACATACATGAAACGATGAAAAACACCGAAATAACGTGTTTCGCAGTGAGTGTAGCTGGATATCTGTGAAAACATCAAAATTAAGCTAAATCTCCGCTAAATCATTGTAATTTCACGAAGCATTCATGAAACAATGAAATTCAACGAAATAACGTGTTTCGCAGAGAAAGTGGCTAGAAATCTCAGAAATCATCAAAATTAAGCTAAATCTCCGCTAAATCATGGTTATTTCACGAAACATTCATGAAACGATGAAATTCAACGAAATAACGTGTTTCGCAGTGAATGTAGCTAGACATTACTGAAAACATCAAAATTAAGCTAAATCGACGCTCAATATCGGTTATTTCACGAAACATGCATGAAACGATGAAATTCAACGAAATAACGTGTTTCGCAGTGAAAGTAGCAAGAAATGTCCGAAAACATCAAAATTTAGCTAAATCTACGCTATAACATTGTTATTTCACGAAACATTCATGAAACGATGAAATTCAACGAAATAACGGGTTTCGCAGTGAAAGTGGCTAGAGATCTCAGAAAACATCGAAATTAAGCTAAATCGACGCTCAATATCGGTTATTTCACGAAACATTCATGAATCGATGAAATTCAACGAAATAAAGTGATTCGCAGTGAATGTAGCTGGATATCTGTGGAAGCATCAAAATTAAGCTAAATCTCCGCTAAATCATTTTAATTTCACGAAACATTCATGAAACGATGAAATTCAACGAAATAACGTGTTTCGTAGTGAATGTAGCGAGATATCTATGAAAAAATCGAAATAAAGCTAAATCTACGCTAAATCATGGTTATTTCACGAAACATTCATGAAAATATGAAATTCAACGAAATAACGTGTTTCGCAGTTGAAGTAGCTAGAAATCTCAGAAAACAACAAAATTAAGTAAAATCTCCGCTAAATCACGGTTATTTCACGAAACATTCATGAAACGATGAAATTCAACGAAATATCGTGTTTTGCTGTGAAAGTAGTAAGAAATGACAGAAAACATCCAAATTAAGCTAAATCTCCGCAAAAACATGGTTATTTCACGAAACATTCATGAAACGATGAAATTGAACGAAATGACGTGTTTCGTAGTGAAAGTAGCTTTATTTCTAAGAAAACATCAAAATTAAGCTAAATCTGCCCTAAATCATGGTTTTTTCACGAAACATTCATGAAACGATGAAATTCACCGAAATAACGTGTTTCGCAGTGAGTGTAGCTGGATATCTGTGAAAACATCAAAATTAAGCTAAATCTCGGCTAAATCATTGTAATTTCACGAAACATTCATGAAACAATGAAATTCAACGAAATAACGTGTTTCGCAGTGAAAGTGGCTAGAAATCTCAGAAATCATCAAAATTAAGCTAAATCTCCGCTAAATCATGGTTATTTCACGAAACAATCATGAAACGATGAAATTCAACGAAATAACGTGTTTCGCAGTGAATGTAGCTAGACATTTCTGAAAACATCAAAATTAAGCTAAATCTACGCTAAATAATGGTTATTTCACGAAACATTCATGAAACGATTAAATCCAACGAAATAACGTGTTTCATAGTGAAAGTAGCTAGATATCTCTGAGAACATCAAAATTAAGCTAAATCTCCGCTAAATCATGGTTATTTCAAGAAACATTCATGAAACGATGAAACTCAACGAAATAACGTGTTTCGCAGTGAATGTAGCTGGATATATGTGGCAGCATCAAAATTAAGCTAAATCTCCGCTAAATCAATGTAATTTCACGAAACATTCATGAAACAATGAAATTCAACGAAATAACGTGTTTCGCAGTTGAAGTAGCTAGAAAACTCAGAAAACAACAAAATTAAGTAAAATCTCCGCTAAATCACGGTTATTTCACGAAACATTGATGAAACGATGAAATTCAACGAAATATCGTGTTTTGCTGTGAAAGTAGCAAGAAATGACAGAAAACATCCAAATTAAGCTAAATCTACGCTAAATCATGGTTTTTAACGAAACATTCATGAAACGATGAAATTCACCGAAATTACGTGTTTCGCAGTGAGTGTAGCTGGATATCTGTGAAAACATCAAAATTAAGCTATATCTCAGCTAAATCATTGTAATTTCACGAAACATTCATGAAACAATGAAATTCAACGAAATAACGTGTTTCGCAGGGAAAGTGGCTAGAAATCTCAGAAAACATCAAAATGAAGTTAATCTCCGCTAAATCATGGTTATTTAACGAAACTTTCATGAAACGATGAAAGTCAACGAAATAACGTGTTTCGCCATGAATGTAGCTAGATATCTATGAAAACGTCAAAATTTTAGCTAAATCAACGCTCAATCGTGGTTATTTCACGAAACAATCATTAAACGATGAAATACAACGAAATAACGTGTTTCGCAGTGAATGTAGCTGGATATCTGTGAAAACATCAAAATTAAGCTAAATCTCCGCTAAATCATAGTAATTTCACGAAACATTCATGAAACGATGAAATTCAACGAAATAACGTGTTTCGCAGTGAAAGTAGCTAGAAATCTCAGAAAACGTCATAATTAAGCTAAATCTCCGCTAAATCATGGTTATTTCACGAAATATTCATGAAACGATGAAATCACAAATACGTGTTTCGCAATGAATGTAGCTAGACATCTCTGAAAACATCAAAATTAAGCTAAATCAGCGCTAATCATGGTTATTTCACGAAACATTCATGAAACGATGAAATTCAACGAAATAACGTGTTTCGCAATGAATGTAGCTGGATATCTCTGAAAACATCAAAATACTAACAAACACAAACCAAAAAAAAAAAAAACACAAATAACTAAATCTCGCTAAACATGGTTACTTCACGAAACATCATAAACGATGAAATCAACGAAATAATGTTTCGAGTGAGTGAATATCATGAAAACATCAAAATTAAGCTAAATCTCCGCTAAATCATGGTTATTTCACGAAACATTCATGAAACGATGAAATTCAACGAAATAACGTGTTTCGCAGTGAAAGTGGCTAGATATCTATGAAAACATCAAAATAAAGCTAAATCTACGCTAAATCATGGGTATTTCACGAAACATTCATGAAACGATGAAATTCAACGAAATAACGTGTTTCGTAGTGATTGTAGCCAGATAATTATGAAAACATCAAAATTAAGCTAAATCTACGCTAAATCATGATTATTTCACAAAACATTCATGAAACGATGAAATTCAACGAAATAACGTGTTTCGCAGTGCATGTAGCTGGATATATGTGGCAGCATCAAAATTAAGCTAAATCTCCACTAAGTCATGGATGTTTCACGAAACATTCATGAAACGATGAAATTCAACGAAATAACGTGTTTCGCAGTGAAAGAAGCAAGAAATGTCAGAAACCATACAAATTTAGCTTAATCTCCGCTAAAACATGGTTATTTCACGAAACATTCATGAAACGATGAAATTCAAGGAAATAACGTGTTTCGTAGTGAAAGTGGCTAGATATCTTTGAAAACATCAAAATTAAGCTAAATCAACACTCAATCTTGGTTATATCACGAAACATTCATGAATCGATGAAATACAACGAAATAACGTGTTTCGCAGTGAATGTAGCTGGATATATGTGGCAGCATCAAAATTAAGCTAAATCTCCTCTAAATCAATGTAATTTCACGAAACATTCATGAAACAATGAAATTCAACGAAATAACGTATTTAGCAGTTGAAGTAGCTAGAAAACTCAGAAAACAACAAAATTAAGTAAAATCTCCGCTAAATCACGGTTATTTCACGAAACATTGATGAAACGATGAAATTCAACGAAATATCGTGTTTTGCTGTGAAAGTAGCAAGAAATGACAGAAAACATCCAAATTAAGCTAAATCTACGCTAAATCATGGTTTTTAACGAAACATTCATGAAACGATGAAATTCACCGAAATTACGTGTTTCGCAGTGAATGTAGCTGGATATCTGTGAAAACATCATAATTAAGCTAAATCTCCGCAAAATCATTGTAATTTCACGAAACATTCATGGAGCAATGAAATTCAACGAAATAACGTGTTTCGCAGTGAAAGTGGCTAGAAATCTCAGAAAACATCAAAATTAAGCTAAATCTCCGCTAAATAATGGTTACTTCATGAAAAATTCATGAAACGATGAAATTCAACGAAATATCGTGTTTCGCAGTGAAAGTAGCTAGATATCTAAGAAAACATCAAAATTAAGCTAAATCTACGCTAAGTCATGGTTATTTCACGAAACATTCATGAAACGATGAAATTCAACGAAATAACGTGTTTCGCAGTGAAAGTAGCTAGTAATCTCAGAAAACACCAAAATTAAGCTAAATCTCCGCTAAATCATGGTCATTTCACGAAACATTCATGAAACGATGAAATTCAACGAAATAACGTGTTTCGCGGTGAATGTAGCTGGATATCTGTGGAAGCATCAAAATTAAGGTAAATCTCCGCTAAATCAATGTAATTTCAAGAAACATTCATGAAACGATGAAATTCAACGGAATAACGTGTATCGCAGTGAAAGTAGCTAGAAATGTCAGAAAACATCAAAATTAAGCTAAATCTAAGCAAAAACATGGTTATTTCACAAAACATTCATTAACGATGAAATTCAACGAAATAACGTGTTTCGCAGTGAATTTAGCTAGACATCTCTGAAAACATCAAAATTACGCTAAATCTACGCTAAAACATTGTTATTTCAGGAAACATTCATGAAACGATGAAATTCAACGAAAATACGTGTTTCGCAGAGTATGTAGCTGGATATCTGTGAAATCATCAAAATTAAGCTATATCTCCGCTTAATCATTGTAAAGTCACGAAACATTCATGAAGCAATGAAATTCAACGAAATAACGTGTTTCGCAGAGAAAGTGGCTAGAAATCTCAGAAAACATCAAAATTAAGCTAAATCTCCGCTAAATCATGGTTATTTAACGAAACATTCATGAAACGATGTGTTTCGCCATGAATGTAGCTAGATATCTATGAAAACATCAAAATTAAGCTAAATCAGTGCTCAATCATGGTTATTTCACGAAACATTCTTTAAACGATGAAATACAACGAAATAACGTGTTTCGCAGTGAATGTAGCTGGATATCTGTGAAAACATCAAAATTAATCTCAATCTCCGCTAAATCACTGTAATTTCACGAAACATTCATGAAAAGGTGATATTCAACGAAGTAACGTGTTTCGCAGTGAATGTAGCAAGATATCTATGAAAACATCTAAGTTAAGCTAAATCTACGTTAAATCATGGTAATTTCACGAATCATTCATGAAACGATGAAATTCAACGAAATATCGTGTTTCGCAGTGAAATTAGCATGAAATGTCTGAAAACATCCAAATTAAGCTAAATCTACGATAAATCATGGTTTTTTCACGAAACATTCATGAAACGATGAAATTCACCGAAATTACGTGTTTCGCAGTGAGTGTAGCTGGATATCTGTGAAAACATCAAAATTAAGCTATATCTCAGCTAAATCATTGTAATTTCACGAAACATTCATGAAACAATGAAATTCAACGAAATAACGTGTTTCGCAGAGAAAGTGGCTAGAAATCTCAGAAAACATCAAAATTAAGTTAATCTCCGCTAAATCATGGTTATTTAACGAAACTTTCATGAAACGATGAAACTCAACGAAATAACGTGTTTCGCCATGAATGTAGCTAGATATCTATGAAAACGTCAAAATTAAGCTAAATCAACGCTCAATCGTGGTTATTTCACGAAACAATCATTAAACGATGAAATACAACGAAATAACGTGTTACGCAGTGAATGTAGCTGGATATCTGTGAAAACATCAAAATTAAGCTAAATCTCCGCTAAATCATGGTTATTTCACGAAACATTCATGAAACGATGAAATTCAACGAAATAACGTGATTCGCAGTGAAAGTGGCTTGAAATCTCAGAAAACATTAAAATTAAGCTAAATCTCCTCTAAATCATGGTTATTTCACGAAACATTCATGAAACGATGAAATTCAACGAAATAACGTGTCTCGCAATGAATGTAGCTGGACATCTCTGAAAACTTCAAAATTAAGCTAAATCTACCCTAAATAATGGTTATTTCACGAAACATTCATGAAACGATGAAATTCAACGAAATATCGTGTTTCGCAGTGAAAGTAGTAAGAAATGTCAGAAAGCATCAAAATAAAGCTAAATCTCCGCTAAAACATGGTTATTTCACGAAACACACATGAAACGACGAAATTCAACGAAATAACGTGTTTCGCAGTGAAAGTAGCTAGATATCTATGAAAACATCTAAATTAAGCTAAATCTACTCTAAATAATGTTTATTTAACGAAACATTCATTAAACGATGAAATTAAACGAAATAACGTGTATCGTACTGAATGTAGCTAGATATCTATGAAAACATCAAAATAAAGCTTTATCTACTCTAAATCATGGGTATTTCTCGAAACATTCATGAAACTATGAAATTCAACGATATAACGTGTTTCGCAGTGAATGTAGCTAGATATCTATGAAAACATCAAAATTAAGCTAAATCTACGCTAAATAATGTTTATTTCAGGAAACATTCATGAAACGATGAAATTCAACGAAATAACGTGTTTCGTAGTGAAAGTAGCTAGATATCTCTGAGACCATCAAAATTAAGCTTAATCTCCGCTAAATCATTGTAATTTCACGAACATTCATGAAACAATGAATTTCAACGAAATAACGTGTTTCGCAGTGAAAGTGGCTAGAAATCTCAGAAAACATCAAAATTAAGCTAAATCAACGCTCAATCTTGGTTATTTCACGAAAAATTCGTGAAACCATGAAATTCAACGAAATAACGTGTTTCGCAGTGAAAGTAGCTAGACAGCTATGAAATCATCTAAATTAAGCTAAATCTACGCTAAACAATGTTCATTTTACGAAACATTCAGAAACTATGTAATTCAACGAAATAACGTGATTCGTGGTGAATGTAGATAGATATCTATGAAAACATCAAAATAAAGCTAAATTTACGCTAAATCATGGTTATTTCACGAAACATTCATGAGACGATGAAATTCAACGAAATATCGTGTTTCGACGTGAAAGTAGCAAGAAATGTCAGAAAACATCCAAATTAAGCTAAATCTATGCTAAATCATGGTTTTCTCACGAAACATTCATGAAACGATGAAATTCACCGAAATTACGTGTTTCGCAGTGAATGTAGCTAGACATCTCTGAAAACATCAAAATTAGGCTTAATCTACGCTTAATAATGGTTATTTCACGAAACATCATGAAACGATGTAATTCAACGAAATAACGTGTTTCGCAATGAATGTAGCTGGACATCTCTGAAAACATCAAAATTAAGCTAAATCTACCCAAAATAATGGTTATTTCACGAAACATTCATGAAACGATGAAATTCAACGAAATATCGTGTTTCGCAGTGAAAGTAGTGAGAAATGTCAGAAAGCATCAAAATAAAGCTAAATCTCCGCTAAAACATGGTTACTTCACGAAACATCCATGAAACGATGAAATTCAACGAAATAACATGTTTCGAAGTGAAAGTAGCTAGATATCTATGAAAACATCTAAATTAAGCTAAATCTACGCTAAATAATTTTTATTTTCCGAAACATTCATGAAAAAATGAAATTCAACGAAATAACGTGTATCGTAGTGAATGTAGCTAGATATCAATGAAAACATCAAAATAAAGCTAAATCTACGCTAAATCATGGGTATTTCTCGAAACATTCATGAAACTATGAAATTCAACGATAAAACGTGTTTCGCAGTGAATGTAGCTGGATACCTATGAAAACATCAAAATTAAGCTAAATCTACGCTAAATAATGTTTATTTCACGAAACATTCATGAAACGATGAAATTCAACGAAACAAAGTGTTTCGCAGTGAAAGTAGCTAGATAGCTATGAAATCATCTAAATTAAGCTAAATCTACGCTAAAGAATGTTCATTTTACGAAACATTCATGAAACGATGAAATTCAACAAAATAACGTGTATCGCAATGATTGTAGCTGGACATCTCTGAAAACATCAAAATTAAGCTAAATCTACCCTAAATAATGGTTATTTCACGAAACAGTCATGAAACGATGAAATTCAACGAAATATCGTGTTTCGCAGGGAAATTAGTGAGAAATGTCAGAAAGCATCAAAATAAAGCTAAATCTCCGCTAAAACATGGTTATTTCACGAAACATCATGAAACGATGTAATTCAACGAAATAACGTGTTTCGCAATGAATGTAGCTGGACATCTCTGAAAACATCAAAATTAAGCTAAATCTACCCAAAATAATGGTTATTTCACGAAACATTCATGAAACGATGAAATTCAACGAAATATCGTGTTTCGCTGTGAAAGTAGTGAGAAATGTCAGAAAGCATCAAAATAAAGCTAAATCTCCGCTAAAACATGGTTACTTCACGAAACATTCATGAAACGATGAAATTCAACGAAATAACATGTTTCGAAGTGAAAGTAGCTAGATATCTATGAAAACATCTAAATTAAGCTAAATCTGCGCTAAATAATTTTTATTTTCCGAAACATTCATGAAAAAATGAAATTCAACCAAATAACGTGTATCGTATTGAATGTAGCTAGATATCTATGAAAACATCATAATAAAGCTAAATCTACGCTAAATCATGGGTATTTCTCGAAACATTCATGAAACTATGAAATTCAACGATATAACGTGTTTCGCAGTGAATGTAGCTGGATATCAATGAAAACATCAAAATTTAGCTAAATCTACGCTAAATAATGTTTATTTCACGAAACATACATGAATCGATGAAATTCAACGAAATAAAGTGTTTCGTAGTGATTGTAGACAGATATCTATGAAAACATCAAAATAAAGCTAAATCTACGCTAAATCATGGTTATTTCACAAAACATACATGAAACGATGAAATTCAACGAAATAAAGTGTTTCGCAGTGAATGTAGCTAGATATCTCTGATAACATCAAAATAAAGCTAAATCTCCGCTAAATCATGTTAATCTCACGAAACATTCATGAAACGATGAAATTCAACGAACTAACTTGTTTCGCAGTGAAAGTAGCTAGATATCTATGAAAACATCTAAATTAATCTAAATCTCCGCTAAAACATGGTTATTTCACGAAAAATTCCTGACACGATGAAATTCAACGGAATAACGTGTTTCGCAGTGAAAGTAGCTAGATAGCTATGAAATCGTCTAAATTAAGCTAAATCTACGCTATACAATGTTTATTTTACGAAACATTCATGAAACGATGAAATTCAACGAAATAACGTGTTTCGCAGTGCATGTAGCTAGATATCTCTGAAAACATCAAAATTAAGCTAAATATCCGCTAAATCATGGATATTTCACGAAACATTCATGAAACGATGAAATTCAACGAAATATCGTGTTTCGCAGCGAAAGTAGCAAGAAATGTCAGAAAACATAAAAATTTAGCTAAATCTCCGCTAAAACAAGGTTATTTCACGAAACATTCATGAAACGATGAAATTCAACGAGGTATCGTGTTTCGCAGTGAATGTAGAAAAAATGTCAGAAAGCATCAAAATATAGCTAAATCTCCGCTAAAACATGGTTATTTCACGAAACATTCTTGAAACGATGAAATTCAACGAAATAACGTGTTTCGCAGTGAAAGTGGCTAGATATCTAGGAAAACATCTAAATTAAGCTAAACCTACGCTAAATAATGTTTATTTCACGAAACATTCATGAAACGATGATATTCGACGATATAACGTGCTTCGTAGTGTATGTAGCCAGATATCTATGAAAACATCAAAATAAAACAAAATCTACACTAAATCATAGTTATTTCACAAAACATACATGAAACGATGAAATTCAACGAAATAACGTGGTTCGCAGTGAATGTAGCTAGATATCTCTGAAAACATCAAAATTAAGCTTAATCTCCGCTAAGTCATGGTTATTTCACGAAACATTCATGAAACGATGAAATTCAACGAAATAAAGTGTTTCGCAGTGAATGTAGCTAGATATCTCTGATAACATCAAAATAAAGCTAAATCTCCGCTAAATCATGTTAATCTCACGAAACATTCATGAAACGATGAAATTCAACGAACTAACTTGTTTCGCAGTGAAAGTAGCTAGATATCTATGAAAACATCTAAATTAAGCTAAATCTCCGCTAAAACATGGTTATTTCACGAAAAATTCCTGACACGATGAAATTCAACGGAATAACGTGTTTCGCAGTGAAAGTAGCTAGATAGCTATGAAATCGTCTAAATTAAGCTAAATCTAAGCTATACAATGTTTATTTTACGAAACATTCATGAAACGATGAAATTCAACGAAATAACGTGTTTCGCAGTGCATGTAGCTAGATATCTCTGAAAACATCAAAATTAAGCTAAATATCCGCTAAATCATGGATATTTCACGAAACATTCATGAAACGATGAAATTCAACGAAATATCGTGTTTCGCAGCGAAAGTAGCAAGAAATGTCAGAAAACATAAAAATTTAGCTAAATCTCCGCTAAAACATGGTTATTCCACGAAACATTCATGAAACGATGAATTTCAACGAAATAACGTGCTTCGTAGTGAAAGTAGAAGGAAATGTCAGAAAGCTTCAGAATAAAGCTAAATCTCCGCTAAAACATGGTTATTTCACGAAACATTCATGAAACGATGAAATTCAACGAAATAACGTGTTTGGCAGTGAAAGAAGCTAGATAGCTATGAAAAGATCTAAATTAAGCTAAATCCTAGCTAAATAATGTTTATATTACGAAACATTCATGAAACGATGATATTCAACGAAATAACGTGTATCGTGGTGAAAGTGGCTAGAAATCTCAGAAAACATCAAAATTAAGCTAAATCTCCGCTAAATCATGGTTATTTCACGAAACAATCATGAAACGATGAAATTCAACGAAATAACGTGTTTCGCCATGAATGTTGCAAGATATCTATGAAAACCTCAAAATTAAGCTAAATCTCCGCTAAATCATGGTAATTTCACGAATCATTCATGAAACGATGAAATTCAACGAAGTATCGTGTTTCGCAGTGAATGTAGAAAAAATGTCAGAAAGCATCAAAATATAGCTAAATCTCCGCTAAAACATGGTTATTTAACGAAACATTAATGAAACGATGATATTCGACGATATAACGTGCTTCGTAGTGTATGTAGCCAGATATCTATGAAAACATCAAAATAAAAGAAAATCTACACTAAATCATAGTTATTTCACAAAACATACATGAAACGATGAAATTCAACGAAATAACGTGGTACGCAGTGAATGTAGCTAGATATCTCTGAAAACATCAAAATTAAGCTTAATCTCCGCTAAATCATGGTTATTTCACGAAACATTCATGAAACGATGAAATTCAACGAAATATCATGTTTCGCAGTTAAAGTAGCAAGAAATGTCAGAAAGCATCAAAATTAACCCTGTTAACGCTATGGTTACTTCACGAAAAATTCATGAAGCGATGAAATTCAACGAAATAACGTGTTCCAATGTGTAGCTGGACATTGATAACATCAAAATTAAGCTAAATCTACGCTAAACAATGGTTATTTTACGAAACATTCATGAAACGATGAAATTCAACGAAATAACGTGATTCGTGGTGAATGAAGCTAGATATCTATGAAAACATCAAAATAAAGCTAAATTTACGCTAAATCATGGTGATACCACGAAACATTCATGAGACGATGAAATTCAACGAAATAATGTTTCGCAGTGAAAGGCAAGAAATGTCAGAAAACATACAAATTAAGAAAATCTCCGCTAAAACATGGTTATTTCTCGAAACATTCATGATACGATGAAATTTAGTTTCGCAGTGGAAGTGGCTAGAAACTCCAGAAAACATCAAAATTAAGCTAAATCTCCTGTAAAACATGGTTATTTCTCGAAACATTCATGAAACGATGTAATTTCAACGAAATAACGTGTTTCGCAGTGAAAGTAGCTAGATAGCTATGAAAACATCAATAAAGCTAAATCTACGCTAAATCATGGTTATTTCACGAAACATTCATGAAACTATGAAATTCAACGAAATATCGTGTTTCGAGTGAAACTAGCTAGAAATCTCAGAAAACATCAAAATTAAGCTATATCACCACTAAATCATGGTTATTTCACGAAATATTCATGAAACGATGAAATTCAACGAAATATCGTGTTTCGCAGTTAAAGTAGCAAGAAATGTCAGAACGCATCAAAATTAAGCTAAATCTCCGCTAAATCATGTTAATTTCACGAAACAATCATGAAACGATGAAATTCAACGAAATAACGTGTTTCGAAGTGAAAGTAGCTAGATATCTTTGAAAACATCTAAATTAAGCTAAATCAACGCTAAATAATGTTTATTTTACGAAAATTTCATGCAACGATGAAAATCAACGGAATAACGTGTATCGTAGTGAATGTAGCTAGATATCAATGAAAACATCAAAATAAAGCTAAATCTAAGCTAAATCATGGGTATTTCTCGAAACATTCATGAAACGATGAAATTCAACGAAATAAAGTGTTTCGCAGTGAATGTAGCTGGACATCTCTGAAAACATCAAAATTAAGCTAAATCTACCCTAAATAATGGTTATTTCACGAAACATTCATGAAACGATGAAATTCAACGAAATATCGTGTTTCGCAGGGAAAGTAGTGAGAAATGTCAGAAAGCATCAAAATAAAGCTAAATCTTGTCTAAAACATGGTTACTTCACGAAACATTCATGAAACGATGAAATTCAGCGAATTAAAATGTTTCGAAGTGAAAGTAGCTAGATATCTATGAAAACATCAAAATTAAGCTAAATCTACGCTAAATAATTTTTATTTTACGAAACATTCATGAAAAGATGAAATTCAACCAAATTACGTGTATCGTAGTGAATGTAGCTAGATATCTATGAAAACATCATAATAAAGCTAAATCTACGCTAAATCATGGGTATTTCTCGAAACATTCATGAAACTAAGAAATTCTACGATATAACGTGTTTCGCAGTGAATGTAGCTGGATATCAATGAAAACATCAAAATTTAGCTAAATCTACACTAAATACTGTTTATTTCACGAAACATTCATGAAACGATGAAATTAACGAAATAACGTGTTTCGTAGTGATTGTAGACAGATATCTATGAAAACATCAAAATAAAGCTAAATCTACGCTAAATCATGTTAATTTCACGAAACATTCATGAAACGATGAAATTCAAAGAAATAACGTGTTTCGCAGTGAAAGTAGCTAGATATCTATGAAAACATCTAAATTAGGCTAAATCTCCGCTAAAACATGGTTATTACACGAAACATACATGAAACGATGAAATTCAACGAAATAACGTGTTTCGTAGTGAAAGTTGTAAGAAATGTCAGAAAGCATCAAAACAAAGCTAAATCTCCGCTAAAACATGGTTATTTCACGAAAAATTCATGAAACGATGAAATTCAACGAAATAACGTGTTTCGCAGTGAAAGTAGCTAGATAGCTATGAAATCATCTAAATTAAGCTAAATCTACGCTAAACAATGTTCATTTTACGAAACATTCATGAAACGATGAAATTCAACGAAGTAACGTGATTCGTGGTGAATGTAGCTAGATATCTATGAAAACATCAAAATAAAGCTAAATTTACGCTAAATCATGGTTATTTCACGAAACATTCATGAGACGATGAAATTCAACGAAATATCGTGTTTCGCAGTGAAAGTAGTGAGAAATGTCAGAAAGCATCAAAATAAAGCTATATCTTCGCTAAAACATGGTTAATTCACGAAACATTCATGAAACGATGAAATTCAGCGAATTAACATGTTTCGAAGTGAAAGTAGCTAGATATCTATGAAAACATCTAAATTAAGCTAAATCTACGCTAAATAATTTTTATTTTACGAAACATTCATGAAAAGATGAAATTCAACCAAATAACGTGTATCGTAGTGAATGTAGCTAGATATCTATGAAAACATCATAATAAAGCTAAATCTACGCTAAATCATGGGTATTTCTCGAAACATTCATGAAACTAAGAAATTCTACGATATAACGTGTTTCGCAGTGAATGTAGCTGGATATCAATGAAAACATCAAAATTTAGCTAAATCTACGCTAAATAATGTTTATTTCACGAAACATTCATGAAACGATGAAATCAACGAAATAACGTGTTTCGTAGAGATTGTAGACAGATATCTATGAAAACATCAAAATAAAGCTAAATCTACGCTAAATCATGGTTTTTTCACAAAACATACATGAAACGATGAAATTCAATGAAAAAAAGTGTTTCGCAGTGAATGTAGCTAGATATCTCTGATAACATCAAAATAAAGCTAAATCTCCGCTAAATCATGTTAATCTCACGAAACATTCATGAAACGATGAAATTCAAAGAACTAACTTGTTTCGCAGTGAAAGTAGCTAGATATCTATGAAAACATCTAAATTAAGCTAAATCTCCGCGAAAACATGGTTATTTCACGAAACATTCATGAAACGATGAAATTCAACGAAATAACGTGTTTGGTAGTGAAAGAAGCTAGATAGCTGTGAAAAGATCTAAATTAAGCTAAATCTAAGCTAAATAATGTTTATATTACGAAACATTCATGAAACGATGATATTCAACGAAATAACGTGTATCGTGGTGAAAGTGGCTAGAAATCTCAGAAAACATCAAAATTAAGCTAAATCTCCGCTAAATAATGGTTATTTCACGAAACAATCATGAAACGATGAAATTCAACGAAATAAAGTGTTTCGCCATGAATGTAGCAAGATATCTATGAAAACATCAAAATTAAGCTAAATCTACGCTAAATCATGGTAATTTCAAGAATCATTCATGAAACGATGAATTTCAACGAAATATCGTGTTTCGCAGTGAATGTAGAAAAAGTGTCAGAAAGCATCAAAATATAGCTAAATCTCCGCTAAAACATGGTTATTTCACGAAACATTCATGAAACGATGAAATTCAACGAAATAACGTGTTTCGCAGTGAAAGTGGCTAGATATCTATGAAAACATCAAAATAAAACAAAATCTACGCTAAATCATAGCTATTTCACAAAACATACATGAAACGATGAAATTCAACGAAAAAACGTGTTTCGCAGTGAATGTAGCTAGATATCTCTGAAAACATCAAAATTAAGCTTAATCTCCGCTAAATCATGGTTATTTCACGAAACATTCATGAAACGATGAAATTCAACGAAATAACGTGTTTCGCAGTGAATGAAGCTAGATATCTCTGAAAACATCAAAATTAAGCTTAATCTCCGCTAAATCATGGTTATTTCACGAAACATTCATGGAGCGATGAAATTCAACGAAATAACGTGTTTCGCAATGAATGTAGCTGGACATCTCTGAAAACATCAAAATTAAGCTAATTCTACGCTAAACAATGTTTATATTACGAAACATTCATGAAACGATGAAATTCAACGAAATAACGTGATTCGTGGTGAATGAAGCTAGATATCTATGAAAACATAAAAATAAAGCTAAATTTACACTAAATCATGGTGATACCACGAAACATTCATGAGACGATGAAATTCAACGAAATAACGTGTTTCGCAGTGAAAGTAGCTAGATAGCTATGTAAACATCTAAATTAAGCTAAATCTACGCTAAATCTTGGTAATTTCACGAATCATTCATGAAACGATGAAATTCAACGAAATAACGTGTTTCGCAGTGAAAGTAGCTAGATATCTAAGGAAACATCTAAATTAAGCTAAACCTACGCTAAAAAATGTTTATTTAACGAAACATTCTTGAAACCATGATATTCAACGAAATAACGTGTTTCGCAGTGAAAGTAGCAAGAAATGTCAGAAAACATACAAATTTAGGTAAATCTCCGCTAAAACATGGTTATTTCTCGAAACATTCATGATACGATGAAATTCAGGGAAATAACGTGTTTCGCAGTGAAAGTGTCTAGAAATCTCAGAAAACATTAAAATTAAGCTAAATCTCCGCTAAAACATGGTTATTTCACGAAACATTCATGAAACGAAGTAATTCAACGAAATAACGTGTTTCGCAGTGAAAGTAGCTAGTTAGCTATGACAACATCAAAATAAAGCTAAATCTACGCTAAATCATGGTTATTTCACGAAACATTCATGAAACTATGAAATTCATCGAAATATCGTGTTTCGCAGTGAAAGTAGCAAGAAATGTCAGAAAACATACAAATTTAGCAAAATCTCCGCTAAAACATGGTTATTTCACGAAACATTCATGAAACGATGAAATTCAACGAAATATCGTGTTTCGCAGTGAAACTAGCTAGAAATCTCAGAAAACATCAAAATTAAGCTATATCAACGCTAAATCATGGTTATTTCACGAAACATTCATGAAACGATGAAATTCAACGAAATATCATGTTTCGCAGTGAAAGTAGCAAGAAATGTCAGAACGCATCAAAATTAAGCTAAATCTCCGCTAAATCATGTTAATTTCACGAAACAATCATGAAACGATGAAATTCAACGAAATAACGTGTTTCGAAGTGAAAGTAGCTAGATATCTTTGAAAACATCTAAATTAAGCTAAATCTACGCTAAATAATGTATATTTTACGAAAATTTCATGAAACGATGAAATTCAACGAAATAACGTGTATCGTAGTGAATGTAGATAGATATCAATGAAAACATCAAAGTAAAGCTAAATCTACGCTAAATCATGGGTATTTCTCGAAACATTCATGAAACTATGAAATTCAACGATATAACGTGTTTCGTAGTGAATGTAGCTGGATAACTATGAAAACATCAAAATTAAGCTAAATCTGCGCTAAACAATTTTTTATTTCACGAAACATTCATGAAACGATGAAATTCAAAGAAATAACGTGTTTCGCAGTGAAAGAAGCTAGATATCTATGAAAACATCTAAATTAAGCTAAATCTCCGCTAAAAATGGTTATTACACGAAACATTCATGAAACGATGAAATTCAACGAAATAACGTGCTTTGAAGTGAAAGTTGTAAGAAATGTCAGAAAGCATCAAAATAAAGCTAAATCTCCGCTAAAACATGGTTATTTCACGAAAAATTCATGAAACGATGAAATTCAACGAAATAACGTGTTTCGCAGTGAAAGTAGCTAGATAGCTATGAAATCGTCTAAATTAAGCTAAATCTACGCTAAACAATGTTCATTTTACGAAACATTCATGAAACGATGAAATTCAACGAAATAACGTGATTCGTGGTGAATGCAGCTAGATATCTATGAAAACATCAAAATAAAGCTAAATTTACGCTAAATCATGGTTATTTCACGAAACATTCATGAGACGATGGAATTCAACGAAATATCGTGATTCGCCGTGAAAGTAGCATGAAACGTCAGAAAACATCCAAATTAAGCTAAATCTGCGCTAAATCATGGTTTTTCCACGAAACATTCATGAAACGATGAAATTCACCGAAATTACGTGTTTCTCAGTGAGTGTAGCTGGATATCTGCGAAAACATCAAAAATATGCTATATCTCCGCTAAATCATTGTAATTTCACGAAACATACATGAAACGATGAAATTCAACGAAATAACGTGTTTCGCAGGGCATGTAGCTAGATATCTCTGAAAACATCAAAATTAAGCTAAATCTCCGCTAAATCATGGATATTTCACGAAACATTCATGAAACGATGAAATTCAACGAAATATCGTGTTTCGCAGCGAAAGTAGCAAGAAATGTCAGAAAGCTTCATAATAAAGCTAAATCTCCGCTAAAACATGGTTATTTCACGAAACATTCATGAAACGATGAAATTCAACGAAATAACGTGTTTGGCAGTGAAAGAAGCTAGATAGCTATGAAAAGATCTAAATTAAGCTAAATCTAAGCTAAATAATGTTTATATTACGAAACATTCATGAAAATATGAAATTCAACGAAATAACGTGTTTCGCAGTGAAAGTGGCTAGAAATCTCGAAAACATCAAAATTAACCTAAATCTCCGCTAAATCATGGTTACTTCACGAAACATTCATGAAGCGATGAAATTCAACGAAATAACGTGTTTCGCAATGAATGTAGCTGGACATCTCTGAAAACATCAAAATTAAGCTAAATCTACGCTAAACAATGTTTATTTTACGAAACATTCATGAAACGATGAAATTCAACGAAATAACGTATTCATGGTGAATGAAGCTAGATATCTATGAAAACGTCAAGATAAAGACTAAATTTACGCTAAATAGTAGTGATACAACAGAACGTTCATGAGACGATGAAATTCAACAAGAATAACGTGTTTCGCCATAAAAATAGTAGATATGTTTGTAAACATCTAAATTGAGCTAAATCTAGCGCTAGATCTTGGTAATTTCACGACTCACTCATGAAACGATAGAAATTCAACAAAATAACATATTTCGCAGTAAAAGTAGCTAGATATCTAAGGAAACATCTAAATTAAGCTAAACCTACGCTAAAAAATATTTCTTAACAAAACATTCATGAAACCATGATTCTCAACAAAATAACGTGTTTCGCAGTGAAAGTCACAAGAATATTCAAAAAACATACAAATTTACAGATAAATCTCCACTAATACATGGTTCTTTCTCAAAACATTCATGATACGATGAAATTCAGGGAAACCCGTACGCTATCGCAGTGAAAGTGGCTCCAAAGTCTGCAGAAAACCAAATCAAGCTGGATCTCCGCTAAAACATGGTTATTTCACAAAACATTCATGAAACAAAGTGCAACGAAATAACGTGTTTCGCAGTGAAAGTGACTAGTTCACTATGAAAACATAAAGTAAAGCTAAATCTACGCTAAATCATGGTTATTTCACAAAACGTTCATGAAACTATGAAATTCAACAAAATATCATGTTTCGGCAGTGAAAGTAGCAAGAAATGTCAGAAACATACGATTTGGCAAAATCTCCGCTAAAACATGGTTATTTCACGAAACATTCATGAAACGATGAAATTCAACGAAATATCGTGTTTCGCAGTGAAACTAGCTAGAAATCTCAGAAAACATCAAAATTAAGCTATATCAACGCTAAATCATGGTTATTTCACGAAACATTCATGAAACGATGAAATTCAACGAAATATCATGTTTCGCAGTGAAAGTAGCAAGAAATGTCAGAACGCATCAAAATTAAGCTAAATCTCCGCTAAATCATGTTAATTTCACGAAACAATCATGAAACGATGAAATTCAACGAAATAACGTGTTTCGAAGTGAAAGTAGCTAGATATCTTTGAAAACATCTAAATTAAGCTAAATCTACGCTAAATAATGTATATTTTACGAAAATTTCATGAAACGATGAAATTCAACGAAATAACGTGTATCGTAGTGAATGTAGATAGATATCAATGAAAACATCAAAGTAAAGCTAAATCTACGCTAAATCATGGGTATTTCTCGAAACATTCATGAAACTATGAAATTCAACGATATAACGTGTTTCGTAGTGAATGTAGCTGGATAACTATGAAAACATCAAAATTAAGCTAAATCTACGCTAAATAATGTTTATTTCACGAAACATTCATGAAACGATGAAATTCAACGAAATAAAGTGTTTCGCTGTGAATGTAGCTAGATATCTCTGATAACATCAAAATAAAGCTAAATCTCCGCTAAATCATGTTAATTTCACGAAACATACATGAAACGATGAAATTCAAAGAAATAACGTGTTTCGCAGTGAAAGAAGCTAGATATCTATGAAAACATTTAAATTAAGCTAAATCTCCGCTAAAACATGGTTATTACACGAAACATTCATGAAACGATGAAATTCAACGAAATAACGTGCTTTGTAGTGAAAGTAGTAAGAAATGTCAGAAAGCATCAAAATAGAGCTAAATCTCCGCTAAAACATGGTTATTTCACGGAAAATTCATGAAACGATGAAATTCAACGAAATAACGTTTTTCGCAGTGAAAGTAGCTAGATAGCTATGAAATCGTCTAAATTAAGCTAAATCTACGCTAAACAATGGTCATTTTACGAAACATTCATGAAACGATGAAATTCAACGAAATAACGTGATTCGTGGTGAATGCAGCTAGATATCTATGAAAACATCAAAATAAAGCTAAATTTACGCTAAATCATGGTTATTTCACGAAACATTCATGAGACGATGAAATTCAACGAAATAACGTGTTTCGCAGTGAAAGTGGCTAGAAATCTCAGAAAACATCAAAATTAACCTAAATCTCCGCTAAATCATGGTTACTTCACGAAACATTCATTAAGCGATGAAATTCAACGAAATAACCTGTTTCGCAATGAATGTAGCTGGACATCTCTTAAAACATCAAAATTAAGCTAAATCTACGCTAAACAATGTTTATTTTACGAAACATTCATGAAACGATGAAATTCAACGATATAACGTGATTCGTGGTGAATGAAGCTAGATATCTATGAAAACATCAAAATAAAGCTAAATTTACTCTAAATGATGGTGATACCACGAAACAATCATGAGACGATGAAATTCAACGAAATAACGTGTTTCGCAGTGAAAGTAGCTAGATAGCTATGTAAGCATCAAAATTAAGCTAAATCTACGCTAAATCTTGGTAATTTCACGAATCATTCATGAAACGATGAAATTCAACAAAATAACGTGTTTCGCTGTGAAAGTAGCTAGATATCTAAGAAAACATCTAAATTAAGCTAAACCAACGCTAAAAAATGTTTATTTAACGAAACATTCATGAAACCATGATATTCAACGAAATAACGTGTTTCGCAGTGAAAGTAGCAAGAAATGTCAGAAAACATACTAATTTAGGTAAATCTCCGCTAAAACATGGTTATTTCTCGAAACATTCATGATACGATGAAATTCAGGGAAATAACGTGTTTCGCAAGTGAAAGTGTCTAGAAATCTCAGAAAACATCAAAATTAAGCTAAATCTCCGCTAAAACATGGTTATTTCACGAAACATTCATGAAACGAAGTAATTCAACGAAATAACGTGTTTCGCAGTGAAAGTAGCTAGTTAGCTATGACAACATCAGAATAAAGCTAAATCTACGCTAAATCATGGTTATTTCACGAAACATTCATGAAACTATGATATTCATCGAAATATCGTGTTTCGCAGTGAAAGTAGCAAGAAATGTCAGAAAACATACAAATTTAGCAAAATCTCCGCTAAAACATGGTTATTTCACGAAACATTCATGAAACGATGAAATTCAACGAAATATCGTGTTTCGCAGTGAAAGTAGCTAGATATCTCAGAAAACATCAAAATAAAGCTAAATCTCCGCTAAAACATGGTTATTTCACGAAAACTTCATGAAACGATGTAATTCAACGAAATAACGTGTTTCGCATTGAAAGTAGCTAGATGTCTATGAAACATCTAAATTAAGCTATATCTACGCTAAATAATGTTTATTTTACGAAACATTCATGAAACAATGAAATTCAACGAAATAACGTGTATCGTAGTGAATGTAGCTAGATATCTATGAAAACATCAAAATAAAGCTAAATCTACGCTAAATCATGGGTATTTCTCGAAACATTCATAAAACTATGAAATTCAACGATATAACGTGTTTCGCAGTGAATGTAGCTAGATATCTATGAAAACATCAAAATTAAGCTAAATCTACGCTAAATAATGTTTATTTCACGAAACATTCATGAAGCGATGAAATTCAACGAAATAACGTGTTTCGTTGTGATTGTAGCCAGATATCTATGAAAACATAAAAATAAAGCTAAATCTACGCTAAACAATGGTTATTTCACAAAACATTCATGAAACGATGAAGTTCAACGAAATATCGTGTTTCGCAGTGAAAGTAGCAGGAAATGTCAGAAAACATCAAAATTAAGCTAAAACTACGCGAAAATATTGTTATTTCAGGAAAAATTCATGAAACTATGAAATTCAACGAAATAACGTGTTTCGTAGTGAAAGTAGCTAGATTTCTCTGAGAACATCGAAATTAAGCTAAATCTCCGCTAAATCATTGTAATTTCACGAAACATTCATTAACAATGAAATTCAACGAAATAACGTGTTTCGCAGTGAAAGTGGCTAGAAATCTCAGAAAACATCAAAATTAAGCTAAATCAACGCTCAATCTTGGTCATTTCACAAAACATTCCATAATCGATGAAATACAACGAAATAACGTGTTTTGCAGTGGATGTAGCTGGATATCTGTGGAAGCATAAAAATTAAGCTAAATCTCCGCTAAATGAATGTAATTACACGAATGATTCATGAAACAATGAAATTCAACGAAATAACCTGTTTCGAAGTGAAAGTAGCTAAAAATTCCTGAAAACATCGAAATTAAGCTAAATCACCGCTAAATCATGGTTATTTCACGAAACATTCATGAAACGATGAAACTCAACGAAATATCGTGATTCGCCGTGAAAGTAGCATGAAACGTCAGAAAACATCCAAATTAAGCTAAATCTGCGCTAAATCATGGTTTTTCCACGAAACATTCATGAAACGATGAAATTCACCGAAATTACGTGTTTCTCAGTGAGTGTAGCTGGATATCTGCGAAAACATCAAAAATATGCTATATCTCCGCAAAATCATTGTAATTTCACGAAACATACATGAAACGATTAAATTCAGCGAAATAACGTGTTTCGCAGGGCATGTAGCAGGATATCTCTGAAAACATCAAAATTAAGCTAAATCTCCGCTAAATCATGGATATTTCACGAAACATTCATGAAACGATGAAATTCAACGAAATATCGTGTTTCGCAGCGAAAGTAGCAAGAAATGTCAGAAAGCTTCAAAATAAAGCTAAATCTCCGCTAAAACATGGTTATTTCACGAAACATTCATGAAACGATGAAATTCATCGAAATAACGTGTTTGGCAGTGAAAGAAGCTAGATAGCTATGAAAAGATCTAAATTAAGCTAAATCTAAGCTAAATAATGTTTATATTACGAAACATTCATGAAACGATGATATTCAACGAAATAACGTGTATCGTGGTGAAAGTGGCTAGAACTCTCAGAAAACATCAAAATTAAGCTAAATCTCCGCTAAATCATGGTTATTTCACGAAACAATCATGAAACGATGAAATTCAACGAAATAACGTGTTTCGCCATGAATGTAGGAAGATATCTATGAAAACATCAAAATTAAGCTAAATCTACGCTAAATCATGGTAATTTCACGAATCATTCATGAAACGATGAATTTCAACGAAGTATCGTGTTTCGCAGCGAAAGCAGCAAGAAATGTCAGAAAGCTTCAAAATAAAGCTAAATCTCCGCTAAAACATGGTTATTTCACGAAACATTCATGAAACGATGAAATTCAACGAAATAACGTGTTTGGCAGTGAAAGAAGCTAGGTAGCTATGAAAAGATCTAAATTAAGCTAAATCTAAGCTAAATAATGTTTATATTACGAAACATTCATGAAACGATGATATTCAACGAAATAACTTGTATCGTGGTGAAAGTGGCTAGAAATCTAAGAAAACATCAAAATTAAGCTAAATCTCCGCTAAATCATGGTTATTTCACGAAACAATCATGAAACGATGAAACGCAACGAAATAACGTGTTTCGCCATGAATGTAGCAAGATATCTATGAAAACATCAAAATTAAGCTAAATCTACGCTAAATCATGGTAATTTCACGAATCATTCATGAAACGATGAATTTCAACGAAATATCGTGTGAATGTAGAAAAAATGTCAAAAAGCATCAAAATATAGCTAAATCTCCGCAAAAACATGGTTATTTCACGAAACATTCATGAAACGATGAAATTCAACGAAATAACGTGTTTCGCAGTGAAAGTGGCTAGATATCTAGGAAAACATCTAAATTAAGCTAAACCTACGCTAAATAATGTTTATTTCACGACACATTCATGAAACGATGATATTCAACGATATAACGTGCTTCGTAGTGTATGTAGCCAGATATCTATGAAGAAATCAAAATAAAACAAAATCTACGCTAAATCATAGTTATTTCACAAAACATACATGAAACGATGAAATTCAACGAAATAACGTGTTTCGCAGTGAATGTAGCTAGATATCTCTGAAAACATCAAAATTAAGCTTAATCTCCGCTAAATCATGGTTATTTCACGAAACATTCATGAAACGATGAAATTCAACGAAATAACGTGTTTCGCAGTGAAAGTAGCTAGATATGTAAGGAAACATCTAAATTAAGCTAAACCTACGCTAAAAAATGTTTATTTAACGAAACATTCATGAAACCATGATATTCAACGAAATAACGTGTTTCGCAGTGAAAGTAGCAAGAAATGTCAGAAAACATACTAATTTAGGTAAATCTCCGCTAAAACATGGTTATTTCTCGAAACATTCATGATACGATGAAATTCAGGGAAATAACGTGTTTCGCAGTGAAAGTGTCTAGAAATCTCAGAAAACATCAAAATTAAGCTAAATCTCCGCTAAAACATGGTTATTTCACGAAACATTCATGAAACGAAGTAATTCAACGAAATAACGTGTTTCGCAGTGAAAGTAGCTAGTTAGCTATGACAACATCAGAATAAAGCTAAATCTACGCTAAATCATGGTTATTTCACGAAACATTCATGAAACTATGATATTCATCGAAATATCGTGTTTCGCAGTGAAAGTAGCAAGAAATGTCAGAAAACATACAAATTTAGCAAAATCTCCGCTAAAACATGGTTATTTCACGAAACATTCATGAAACGATGAAATTCAACAGAATATCATGTTTCGCAGTGAAAGTAGCAAGAAATGTCAGAACGCATCAAAATTAAGCTAAATCTCCGCTAAATCATGTTAATTTCACGAAACAATCATGAAACGATGAAATTCAACGAAATAACGTGTTTCGAAGTGAAAGTAGGTAGATATCTTTGAAAACATCTAAATTAAGCTAAATCTACGCTAAATAATGTTTATTTTACGAAAATTTCATGAAACGATGAAATTCAATGAAATAACGTGAATCGTAGTGAATGTTGCTAGATATCAATGAAAACATCAAAATAAAGCTAAATCTACGCTAAATCATGGGTATTTCTCGAAACATTCATGAAACTATGAAATTCAACGATATAACGTGTTTCGTAGTGAATGTAGCTGGATAACTATGAAAACATCAAAATTAAGCTAAATCTACGCTAAATAATGTTTATTTCACGAAACATTCATGAAACGATGAAATTCAACGAAATAAAGTGTTTCGTAGTGAATGTAGCTAGATATCACTGATAACATCAAAATAAAGCTAAATCTCCGCTAAATCATGTTAATATCACGAATCATTCATGAAACGATGAAATTCATAGAAATAACGTGTTTCGCAGTGAAAGAAGCTAGATATCTATGAAAACATCTAAATTAAGCTAAATCTCCGCTAAAACATGGTTATTACACGAAACATTCATGAAACGATGAAATTCAACGAAATAACGTGCTTTGTAGTGAAAGTAGTAAGAAATGTCAGAAAGCATCAAAATAAAGCTAAATCTCTGCTAAAACATGGTTATTTCACGAAAAATTCATGAAACGATGAAATTCAACGAAATAACGTGTTTCGCAGTGAAAGTAGCTAGATAGCTATGAAATCGTCTAAATTAAGCTAAATCTACGCTAAACGATGTTCATTTTACGAAACATTCATGAGACGATGAAATTCAACGAAATATCGTGTTTCGCCGTGAAGGTAGCATGAAATGTCAGATAACATCCAAATTAAGCTAAATCTCCGCTAAATCATGTTAATTTCACGAAACAATCATTAAACGATGAAATTCAACGAAATAACGTGTTTCGAAGTGAAAGTAGCTAGATATCTTTGAAAACATCTAAATTAAGCTAAATCTACGCTAAATAATGTTTATTTTACGAAAATTTCATGAAACGATGTAATTCAATGAAATAACGTGTATCGTAGTGAATGTAGCTAGATATCAATGAAAACATCAAAATAAAGCTAAATCTACGCTAAATCATGGGTATTTCTCGAAACATTCATGAAACTATGAAATTCAACGATATAACGTGTTTCGTAGTGAATGTAGCTGGATAACTATGAAAACATCAAAATTAAGCTAATTCTACGCTAAATAATGTTTATTTCACGAAACATTCATGAAACGATGAAATTCAACGAAATAAAGTGTTTCGCAGTGAATGTTGCTAGATATCTCTGATAACATCAAAATAAAGCTAAATCTCCGCTAAATCATGTTAATTTCACGAAACATTCATGAAACGATGAAATTCAAAGAAATAACGTGTTTCGCAGTGAAAGAAGCTAGATATCTATGAAAACATCTAAATTAAGCTAAATCTCCGCTAAAACATGGTTATTACACGAAACATTCATGAAACGATGAAATTCAACGAAATAACGTGCTTTGTAGTGAAAGTAGTAAGAAATGTCAGAAATCATCAAAATAGAGCTAAATCTCCGCTAAAACATGGTTATTTCACGGAAAATTCATGAAACGATGAAATTCAACGAAATAACGTTTTTCGCAGTGAAAGTAGCTAGATAGCTATGAAATCGTCTAAATTAAGCTAAATCTACGCTAAACAATGGTCATTTTACGAAACATTCATGAAACGATGAAATTCAACGAAATAACGTGATTCGTGGTGAATGCAGCTAGATATCTATGAAAACATCAAAATAAAGCTAAATTTACGCTAAATCATGGTTATTTCACGAAACATTCATGAGACGATGAAATTCAACGAAATAACGTGTTTCGCAGTGAAAGTGGCTAGAAATCTCAGAAAACATCAAAATTAACCTAAATCTCCGCTAAATCATGGTTACTTCACGAAACATTCATTAAGCGATGAAATTCAACGAAATAACCTGTTTCGCAATGAATGTAGCTGGACATCACTTAAAACATCAAAATTAAGCTAAGTCTACGCTAAACAATGTTTATTTTACGAAACATTCATGAAACGATGAAATTCAACGAAATAACGTGATTCGTGGTGAATGAAGCTAGATATCTATGAAAACATCAAAATAAAGCTAAATTTACTCTAAATCATGGTGATACCACGAAACATTCATGAGACGATGAAATTCAACGATATAACGTGTTTCGCAGTGAAAGTAGCTAGGTAGCTATGTAAACATCTAAATTAAGCTAAATCTACGCTAAATCTTGGTAATTTCACGAATCATTCATGAAACGATGAAATTCAACAAAATAACGTGTTTCGCAGTGAAAGTAGCTAGATATCTAAGAAAACATCTAAATTAAGCTAAACCTACGCTAAAAAATGTTTATTTAACGAAACATTCATGAAACCATGATATTCAACGAAATAACGTGTTTCGCAGTGAAAGTAGCAAGAAATGTCAGAAAACATACAAATTTAGGTAAATCTCAGCTAAAACATGGTTATTTCTCGATACATTCATGATACGATGAAATTCAGGGAAATCACGTGTTTCGCAGTGAAAGTGGCTAGAAATCTCAGAAAACATCAAAATTAAGCTAAATCTCCGCTAAAACATGGTTATTTCACGAAACATTCATGAAACGATGTAATTCAACGAAATAACGTGTTTCGCAGTGAAAGTAACTAGATAGCTATGAAAACATCAAACTAAAGCTAAATCTACGCTAAATCATGGTTATTTCACGAAACTTTCATGAAACGATGAAATTCAACGAAATATCGTGTTTCGCAGTGAAAGTAGCAAGAAATGTCAGAAAACATACAAATTTAGCAAAATCTCCGCTAAAACATGGTCATTTCACGAAACATTCATGAAACGATGAAATTCAACGAAATATCATGTTTCGCAGTGAAACTAGCTAGAAATCTCAGAAAACATCAAAATTAAGCTATATCACCGCTAAATCATTTTTATTTCACGAAACATTCATGAAACGATGAAATTCACCGAAATATCATGTTTCGCAGTGAAAGTAGCAAGAAATGTCAGAACGCATCAAAATTAAGCTAAATCTCCGCTAAATAATATTAATTTCACGAAACAATCATGAAACGATGAAATTCAACGAAATAACGTGTTTCGTAGTGAATGTAGCGAGTTATCTATGAAAACATCAAAATAAAGCTAAATCTACGCTAAATCATGGTTATTTCACGAAACATTCATGAAACGATGAAATTCAACGAAATATCGTGTTTCGCAGTGAAAGAAGCTAGAAATGTCAGAAAACATACAAATTTAGCAAAATCTCCGCTAAAACATGGTTATTTCACGAAACATTCATGAAACGATGAAATTCAACGAAATATCGTGTTTCGCAGTGAAAGTAGCTAGATATCTCAGAAAACATCAAAATAAAGCTAAATCTCCGCTAAAACATGGTTATTTCACGAAAACTTCATTAAACTATGAAATCAACGATATAACGTGTTTCGCAGTGAATGTAGCTAGATATCTATGAAAACATCAAAATTAAGCTAAATCTACGCTAAATAATGTTTATTTCACGAAACATTCATGAAAGGATGAAATTCAACGAAATAACGTGTTTCGTAGTGATTGTAGCCAGATATCTATGAAAACATAAAAATAAAGCTAAATCTACGCTAAACAATGGTTATTTCACAAAACATTCATGAAACGATGAAGTTCAACGAAATATCGTGTTTCGCAGTGAAAGTAGCAGGAAATGTAGAAAACATCAAAATTAAGCTAAACTGCGCGAAAATATTGTTATTTCAGGAAACATTCATGAAACTATGAAATTCATCGAAATATCGTGTTTCGCAGTGAAAGTAGCAAGAAATGTCAGAAAACATACAAATTTAGCAAAATCTCCGCTAAAACATGGTTATTTCACGAAACATTCATGAAACGATGAAATTCAACGAAATATCGTGTTTCGCAGTGAAACTAGCTAGAAATCACAGAAAACATCAAAATTAAGCTATATCACCGCTAAATCATGGTTATTTCACGAAACATTCATGAAACGATGAAGTTCAACAGAATATCATGTTTCGCAGTGAAAGTAGCAAGAAATGTCAGAACGCATCAAAATTAAGCTAAATCTCCGCTAAATCATGTTAATTTCACGAAACAATCATGAAACGATGAAATTCAACGAAATAACGTGTTTCGAAGTGAAAGTAGGTAGATATCTTTGAAAACATCTAAATTAAGCTAAATCTACGCTAAATAATGTTTATTTTACGAAAATTTCATGAAACGATGAAATTCAATGAAATAACGTGAATCGTAGTGAATGTAGCTAGATATCAATGAAAACATCAAAATAAAGCTAAATCTACGCTAAATCATGGGTATTTCTCGAAACATTCATGAAACTATGAAATTCAACGATATAACGTGTTTCGTAGTGAATGTAGCTGGATAACTATGAAAACATCAAAATTAAGCTAAATCTACGCTAAATAATGTTTATTTCACGAAACATTCATGAAACGATGAAATTCAACGAAATAATGTGTTTCGCAGTGAATGTAGCTAGATATCACTGATAACATCAAAATAAAGCTAAATCTCCGCTAAATCATGTTAATTTCACGAAACATTCATGAAACGATGAAATTCAAAGAAATAACGTGTTTCGCAGTGAAAGAAGCTAGATATCTATGAAAACATCTAAATTAAGTTAAATCTCCGCTAAAACATGGTTATTACACGAAACATTCATGAAACGATGAAATTCAACGAAATAACGTGCTTTGTAGTGAAAGTAGTAAGAAATGTCAGAAAGCATCAAAATAAAGCTAAATCTCCGCTAAAACATGGTTATTTCACGAAAAATTCATGAAACGATGAAATTCAACGAAATAACGTGTTTCGCAGTGAAAGTAGCTAGATAGCTATGAAATCGTCTAAATTAAGCTAAATCTACGCTAAACAATGTTCATTTTACGAAACATTCATGAGACGATGAAATTCAACGAAATATCGTGTTTCGCCGTGAAAGTAGCATGAAATGTCAGATAACATCCAAATTAAGCTAAATCTCCGCTAAATCATGTTAATTTCACGAAACAATCATTAAACGATGAAATTCAACGAAATAACGTGTTTCGAAGTGAAAGTAGCTAGATATCTTTGAAAACATCTAAATTAAGCTAAATCTACGCTAAATTATGTTTATTTTACGAAAATTTCATGAAACGATGTAATTCAATGAAATAACGTGTATCGTAGTGAATGTAGCTAGATATCAATGAAAACATCAAAATAAAGCTAAATCTACGCTAAATCATGGGTATTTCTCGAAACATTCATGAAACTATGAAATTCAACGATATAACGTGTTTCGTAGTGAATGTAGCTGGATAACTATGAAAACATCAAAATTAAGCTAAATCTACGCTAAATAATGTTTATTTCACGAAACATTCATGAAACGATGAAATTCAACGAAATAAAGTGTTTCGCTGTGAATGTAGCTAGATATCTCTGATAACATCAAAATAAAGCTAAATCTCCGCTAAATCATGTTAATTTCACGAAACATACATGAAACGATGAAATTCAAAGAAATAACGTGTTTCGCAGTGAAAGAAGCTAGATATCTATGAAAACATTTAAATTAAGCTAAATCTCCGCTAAAACATGGTTATTACACGAAACATTCATGAAACGATGAAATTCAACGAAATAACGTGCTTTGTAGTGAAAGTAGTAAGAAATGTCAGAAAGCATCAAAATAGAGCTAAATCTCCGCTAAAACATGGTTATTTCACGGAAAATTCATGAAACGATGAAATTCAACGAAATAACGTTTTTCGCAGTGAAAGTAGCTAGATAGCTATGAAATCGTCTAAATTAAGCTAAATCTACGCTAAACAATGGTCATTTTACGAAACATTCATGAAACGATGAAATTCAACGAAATAACGTGATTCGTGGTGAATGCAGCTAGATATCTATGAAAACATCAAAATAAAGCTAAATTTACTCTAAATCATGGTGATACCACGAAACATTCATGAGACGATGAAATTCAACGAAATAACGTGTTTCGCAGTGAAAGTAGCTAGATAGCTATGTAAACATCTAAATTAAGCTAAATCTACGCTAAATCTTGGTAATTTCACGAATCATTCATGAAACCATGATATTCAACGAAATAACGTGTTTCGCAGTGAAAGTAGCAAGAAATGTCAGAAAACATACAAATTTAGGTAAATCTCAGCTAAAACATGGTTATTTCTCGATACATTCATGTTACGATGAAATTCAGGGAAATAACGTGTTTCGCAGTGAAAGTGGCTAGAAATCTCAGAAAACATCAAAATTAAGCTAAATCTCCGCTAAAACATGGTTATTTCACGAAACATTCATGAAACGATGTAATTCAACGAAATAACGTGTTTCGCAGTGAAAGTAACTAGATAGCTATGAAAACATCAAAATAAAGCTAAATCTACGCTAAATCATGGTTATTTCACGAAACTTTCATGAAACGATGAAATTCAACGAAATATCGTGTTTCGCAGTGAAAGTAGCAAGAAATGTCAGAAAACATACAAATTTAGCAAAATCTCCGCTAAAACATGGTCATTTCACGAAACATTCATGAAACGATGAAATTCAACGAAATATCATGTTTCGCAGTGAAACTAGCTAGAAATCTCAGAAAACATCAAAATTAAGCTATATCACCGCTAAATCATTTTTATTTCACGAAACATTCATGAAACGATGAAATTCACCGAAATATCATGTTTCGCAGTGAAAGTAGCAAGAAATGTCAGAACGCATCAAAATTAAGCTAAATCTCCGCTAAATAATATTAATTTCACGAAACAATCATGAAACGATGAAATTCAACGAAATAACGTGTTTCGTAGTGAATGTAGCGAGTTATCTATGAAAACATCAAAATAAAGCTAAATCTACGCTAAATCATGGTTATTTCACGAAACATTCATGAAACGATGAAATTCAACGAAATATCGTGTTTCGCAGTGAAAGAAGCTAGAAATGTCAGAAAACATACAAATTTAGCAAAATCTCCGCTAAAACATGGTTATTTCACGAAACATTCATGAAACGATGAAATTCAACGAAATAACGTGCTTCGTAGTGAATGTAGCTAGATATCTATGAAAACATAAAAATAAAGCTATATCTACGCTAAATCATGGTTATTTCACGAAACATTCATGAAACGATGAAATTCAACGAAATAACGTGTTTCGCAGTGAAAGTAGCTAGATATCCATGAAAACATCAAAATAAAGCTAAATCTACGCTAAATCATGGGTATTTCTCGAAACATTCATTAAACTATGAAATTCAACGATATAACGTGTTTCGCAGTGAATGTAGCTAGATATCTATGAAAACATCAAAATTAAGCTAAATCTACGCTAAATAATGTTTATTTCACGAAACATTCATGAAAGGATGAAATTCAACGAAATAACGTGTTTCGTAGTGATTGTAGCCAGATATCTATGAAAACATAAAAATAAAGCTAAATCTACGCTAAACAATGGTTATTTCACAAAACATTCATGAAACGATGAAGTTCAACGAAATATCGTGTTTCGCAGTGAAAGTAGCAGGAAATGTCAGAAAACATCAAAATTAAGCTAAAACTGCGCGAAAATATTGTTATTTCAGGAAACATTCATGAAACTATGAAATTCAACGAAATAACGTGTTTCGTTGTGAAAGTAGCTAGATTTCTCTGAGAACATCGAAATTAAGCTAAATCTCCGCTAAATCATTGTAATTTCACGAAACATTCATTAACAATGAAATTCAACGAAATAACGTGTTTCGCAGTGAAAGTGGCTAGATATCTAGAAAACATCAAAATTAAGCTAAATCAACGCTCAATCTTGGTCATTTCACAAAACATTCAAGAATCGATGAAATACAACGAAATAACGTGTTTTGCAGTGAATGTAGCTGGATATCTGTGGAAGCATAAAAATTAAGCTAAATCTCCGCTAAATGAATGTAATTACACGAATGATTCATGAAACAATGAAATTCAACGAAATAACCTGTTTCGAAGTGAAAGTAGCTAAAAATTCCTGAAAACATCAAAATTAAGCTAAATCACCGCTAAATCATGGTTATTTCACAAAACATTCATGAAACGATGAAATTCAACGAAATAACGTGTTTCGCAGTGAAAGTAGCTAGAAATCTCAGAAAACATCAAAATTAAGCTAAATCTCCGCTAAATCATGGTTATTTCACGAAACATTCATGAAACGATGAAATTCAACGAAATAACGTGTTTCGCAGTGAAAGTAGCAAGAAATCTCAGAAAACATCAAAATTAAGCTAAATCTCCGCTAAAACATGGTTATTTCACGAAACATTCATGAAACGATGATATTCAACGAAATAACGTGTTTCGCAGTGAAAGTAGCTAGATATCTATGAAAACATCAAAATTAAGCTAAATCTCCGCTAAAACATGGTTATTTCACGAAACATTCATGAAACGATGAAATTCAACGAAATAACGTGTTTCGCAGTGAAAGTAGCAAGATATCTATGAAATCATCAAAATTAATCTAAATCAACGCTAAATCATTGTTATTTCACGAAACATTCATGAAACGATGGAATTCAACGAAATATCGTTTTTCGCAGTGAAAGTAGCAAGAAATGTCGGACAACATCAAAATTACGCTAAATCTCCGCTAAAACATTGTTATTTCACGAAACATTCATGAAACGTAGAAATTCAACGAAATAACGTGTTACGTAGTGAAAGTAGCTAGATATATCTGAAAACATCCAAATAAAGCTAAAACACCGCTAAAACATTGTTATTTCACGAAACATTCATGAAACGATGAAATTCAACGAAATAACGTGTTTCGTAGTGAATGTAGCTAGATATCTATGAAAACATCAAAATAAAGCTAAATCTACGCTAAATCATGGGTATTTCTCGAAACATTCATTAAACTATGAAATTCAACGATATAACGTGTTTCGCAGTGAATGTAGCTAGATATCTATGAAAACATCAAAATTAGGCTAAATCAACGCTCAATCTTGGTCATTTCACAAAACATTCAAGAATCGATGAAATACAACGAAATAACGTGTTTCGCAGTGTATGTAGCTGGATACCTGTGGAAGCATAAAAATTAAGCTAAATCTCCGCTAAATGAATGTAATTACACGAATGATTCATGAAACAATGAAATTCAACGAAATAACCTGTCGAAGTGAAAGTATCTAGAAATTCCAGAAAACATCAAAATTAAGCTAAATCACCGCTAAATCATGGTTATTTCACGAAACATTCATGAAACGATGAAATTCAACGAAATAACGTGTTTTGTAGTGAAAGTAGCTAGATTTCTATGAAAACATCAAAATTACGCTAAATCTACGCTAAAACATGGTTTTTTCACGAAACATTCATGAAACGATGAAATTCACCGAAATAACGTGTTTCGCAGTGAGTGTACCTGGATATCAGTGCAAACATCAAAATTAAGCTAAATCTCCGCTAAATCATTGTAATTTCACGAAACATTCATGAAACAATGAAATTCAACGAAATAACGTGTTTCGCAGTGAAAGTGGCTAGAAATCTCAGAAAACATCAAAATTAAGCTAAATCTCCGTTAAATCATGGTTATTTCCCGAAACATTCATGAAACGATGAAATTAAACGAAATAACGTGTTTCGCAGTGAATGTAGCTAGACATCTCTGAAAACAACAAAGTTATGCTAAATCTACGCTAAATAATGCTTATTTCACGAAACATTCATGATGCGATGGAATGCAACGAAATAACGTGTTTCGTAGTGAAAGTAGCTAGATATCTCTGAGAACATCAAAATTAAGCTAAATCTCAGCTAAATCATGGTTATTTCACGAAACATACATGAAACGATGAAATTCAACGAAATAACGTGTTTCGCAATTAATGTAGCTGGACATCTCTGAAAACATCAAAATTAAGCTAAATCTACGCTAAATAATTGTTATTTCACGAAACATTCATGAAACGATGAAATTCAACGAAATATCGTGATTCGCAGTGATAGTAGCAAGAAATGTCAGAAAACATCCAAATTAAACTAAATCTTCGCAAAAACATGGTAATTTCACGAAACATTCATGAAACGATGAAATTCAACGAAATAACGTGTTTTGTAGTGAAAGTAGCTAGATTTCTATGAACACATCAAAATTAAGCTAATTCTACGCTAAATCATGGTTTTTTCACGAAACATTCATGAAACGATGAAATTCACCGAAGTAACGTGTTTCGCAGTGAGTGTAGCTGGATATCTGTGAAAACATCAAAATTAAGCTAAATCTCCGCTAAATCATTGTAATTTCACGAAACATTCATGAAACAATGAAATTCAACGAAATAACGTGTTTCGCAGTGAAAGTGGCTAGAAATCTCAGAAAACATCAAAATTAAGCTAAATCTCCGCTAAATCATGGTTATTTCACGAAACATTCATGAAACGATGAAATTCAACGAAATAACGTGTTTCGCAGTGAATGTAGCTAGACATCTCTGAAAACATCAAAATTAAGCTAAATCTACGCTAAATAATGGTTATTTCACGAAACATTCATGAAACGATGAAATTCAACGAAATAACGTGTTTCGTAGTGAAAGTAGCTAGATATCTCTGAGAACATCAAAATTAAGCTAAATCTCCGCTAAATCATGGTTATTTCACGAAACATTCATGAAACGATGAAATTCAACGAAATATCGTGTTTCGCAGTGAAATTAGTAAGAAATGTCAGAAAGCATCAAAATAAATCTAAATCTCCGCTAAAACATTGTTATTTCACGAAACATTCATGAAACTATGAAAATCAACGAAATAACGTGTTTCGTTGTGAAAGTAGCTAGATATCTCTGAGAACATCAAAATTACGCTAAATCTCCGCTAAATCATTGTAATTTCACGAAACATTCATTATCAATGAAATTCAACGAAATAACGTGTTTCGCAGTGAAAGTGGCTAGAAATCTCAGAAAACATCAAAATTAAGCTAAATCAACGCTCAATCTTGGTTATTTCACGAAACATTCAAGAATCGATGAAATACAACGAAATAACGTGTTTCGCAGTGAATGTAGCTGGATATCTGTGGAAGCATAAAAATTAAGCTAAATCTCCGCTAAATGAATGTAATTACACGAATCATTCATGAAACAATGAAATTCAACGAAATTACCTGTTTCGCAGTGAAAGTAGCTAGAAATTCCAGAAAACATCAAAATTAAGCTAAATCACCGCTAAATCATGGTTATTTCACGAAACATTCATGAAACGATGAAATTCAACGAAATATCATGATTCACAGTGAAAGTAGCAAGAAATGTCAGAAAACATCCAAATTAAGCTAAATCTCCGCAAAAACATGGTAATTTCACGAAACATTCATGAAACGATGTAATTCAACGAAATAACGTGTTTTGTAGTGAAAGTAGCTAGATTTCTATGAAAACATCAAAATTAAGCTAATTCTACGCTAAATCATGGTTTTTTCACGAAACATTCATGAAACGATGAAATTCACCGAAATAACGTGTTTCGCAGTGAGTGTAGCTGGATATCTGTAAAACATCAAAATTAAGCTAAATCTCCGCTAAATCATTGTAATTTCACGAAACATTCATGAAACAATGAAATTCAACGAAATAACGTGTTTGGCAGTGAATGTAGCTAGACATCTCAGAAAACATCAAAATTAAGCTAAATCTCGGCTAAATCATGGTTATTTCACGAAACATCCATGAAACGATGAAATTCAACGAAATAACGTGTTTCGCAGTGAATGTAGCTAGACATCTCTGAAAACATCAAAATTAAGCTAAATCTACGCTAAATCATGGTTATTTCACGAAACATTCATGAAACGATGAAATTCAACGAAATAACGTGTTTCGCAGTGAATGTATCTAGACATCTCTGAAAACATCAAAATTAAGCTAAATCTCGGCTAAATCATGGTTATTTCACGAAACATTCATGAAACGATGAAATTCAACGAAATAACGTGTTTCGTAGTGAAAGTAGCTAGATATCTCTGAGAACATCAAAATTAAGCTAAATCTCCGCTAAATCATGGTTATTTCACGAAACATTCATGAAACGATGAAATTCAACGAAATAACGTGTTTCGCAGTGAGTGTAGCTGGTCATCTCTGAAAACATCAAAATTAAGCTAAATCTCCGCTAAATAATGGTTATTTCACGAAACATTCATGAAACGATGAAATTCAACGAAATAACGTGTTTCGTAGTGAAAGTAGCTAGATATCTCTGAGAACATCAAAATTAAGCTAAATCTCCGCTAAATCATGGTTATTTCACGAAACATTCATGAAACGATGAAATTCACCGAAATAACGTGTTTCGCAGTGAGTGTAGCTGGATATCTGTGAAAACATCAAAATTAAGCAAATCTCCGCTAAATCATTGTAATTTCACGAAACATTCATGAAACAATGAAATTCAACGAAATAACGTGTTTCGCCGTGAAAGTGGCTAGAAATCTCACAAAACATCAAAATTAAGCTAAATCTCCGCTAAATCATGGTTATTTCACGAAACATTCATGTAACGATTAAATTTAACGAAATAACGTGTTTCGCAGTGAATGTAGCTAGACATCTCTGAAAACATCAAAATTAAGCTAAATCTACGCTAAATCATGGTTATTTCACGAAACATTCATGAAACGATGAAATTCAACGAAATAACGTGTTTCGTAATGAAAGTAGCTAGATATCTCTGAGAACATCAAAATTAAGCTAAATCTCCGCTCAATCTTGGTTATTTCACGAAACATTCAAGAATCGATGAAATACAACGAAATAACGTGTTTCGCAGTGAATGTAGCTGGATATCTGTGGAAGCATAAAAATTAAGCTAAATCTCCGCTAAATGAATGTAATTGCACGAATCATTCATGAAACAATGAAATTCAACGAAATAACCTGTTTCGCAGTGAAAGTAGCTAGAAATTCCAGAAAACATCAAAATTAAGCTAAATCACCGCTAAATCATGGTTATTTCACGAAACATTCATGAAACGATGAAATTCAACGAAATATCATGATTCACAGTGAAAGTAGCAAGAAATGTCAGAAAACATCCAAATTAAGCTAAATCTCCGCAAAAACATGGTAATTTCACGAAACATTCATGAAACGATGTAATTCAACGAAATAACGTGTTTTGTAGTGAAAGTAGCTAGATTTCTATGAAAACATCAAAATTAAGCTAATTCTACGCTAAATCATGGTTTTTTCACGAAACATTCATGAAACGATGAAATTCACCGAAATAACGTGTTTCGCAGTGAGTGTAGCTGGATATCTGTAAAACATCAAAATTAAGCTAAATCTCCGCTAAATCATTGTAATTTCACGAAACATTCATGAAACAATGAAATTCAACGAAATAACGTGTTTCGCAGTGAAAGTGGCTAGAAATCTCACAAAACATCAAAATTAAGCTAAATCTCGGCTAAATCATGGTTATTTCACGAAACATCCATGAAACGATGAAATTCAACGAAATAACGTGTTTCGCAGTGAATGTAGCTAGACATCTCTGAAAACATCAAAATTAAGCTAAATCTCGGCTAAATCATGGTTATTTCACAAAACATTCATGAAACGACAAAATTCAACAAGATAACATATCTCTCACCATGATATTCTCTCAACATACCCTAAAAACATCAAAATTAAGCTAAATCTCCGCTAAATAATGGTTATATCACGAAACATTCGTGAGACGATAAAATTCAACGAAATAACGTCTTTCGCAGTGAATAAAGCTAGATATCACTGAGAACATCATAATTTAGCTAAATCTAGGCTAAATCATGGTTATTTCACGAAACATTCATGAAACGATGAAATTCACCGAAATAACGTGTTTCGCAGTGAGTGTAGCTGGATATCTGTGAAAACATCAAAATTAAGCAAATCTCCGCTAACTCATTGTAATTTCACGAAACATTCATGAAACAATGAAATTCAACGAAATAACGTGTTTCGCCGTGAAAGTGGCTAGAAATCTCACAAAACATCAAAATTAAGCTAAATCTCCGCTAAATCATGGTTATTTCACGAAACATTCATGAAACGATTTAATTCAACGAAATAACGGGTTTCGCAGTGAATGTAGCTAGATATCTCTGAAAACATCAAAATTAAGCTAAATCTACGCTAAATCATGGTTATTTCACGAAACATTCATGAAACGATGAAATTCAACGAAATAACGTGTTTCGTAGTGAATGTAGCTAGATATCTCTGAGAACATCAAAATTAAGCTAAATCTCCGCTAAATCATGGTTATTTCACGAAACATTCATGAAACGATGAAATTCAACGAAATAACGTGTTTCGCAGTGAAAGTAGCTAGAAATCTCAGAAAACATCATAATTAAGCTAAATCTCCGCTAAATCATGGTTATTTCACGAAACATTCATGAAACGATGAAATTCAATGAAATAACGTGTTTCGCAGTGAATGTAGCTAGACATCTCTGAAAACATCAAAATTAAGCTAAATCTAAGCTAAATAATGCTCATTTCAAGAAACATTCATGAAGCGTTGAAATGCAACGAATTAACGTGTTTCGTAGTGAAAGTAGCTAGATATCTCTGAGAACATCAAAATTAAGCTAAATCTCCGCTAAATCATGGTTATTTCACGAAACATTCATGAAACGGTGAAATTCAACGAAATAACATGTTTCGCAGTGAAAGTGGCTAGAAATCACAGAAAACATCAAAATTAAGCTAAATCTCCGCTAAATCATGGTTATTTCACGAAACATACATGAAACGATGAAAATCAGCGAAATAACGTGTTTCGCAATGAATGTAGCTGGACATCTCTGAAAACATCAAAATCAAGCTAAATCTACGCTAAATAATTGTTATTTCACGAAACATTCATATAACGATGAAATTCAACGAAATAAGGTGTTTCGCAGTGAAAGTGCCTAGAAATCTCAGAAAACATCAAAATTAAGCTATATCAACGCTCAATCCTGGTTACTTTACGAAACACTCATGAATCAATGAAATACAACGAAATAACGTGTTTCGCAGTGAATGTTGCTGAATATCTGTGGAAGCATCAAAATTCAGCTAAATCTCCGCTAAATCATGTTAATTTCACGAAACATTCATGAAACGATAAAATTCAACGAAATAACGTGTTTCGTAGTTAATGTAGCGAGTTATCTATGAAAACATCAAAATTAAGCTAAATCTACGCTATATCATGGTTATTTCACGAAACATTCATGAAACAATTAAATTCAACGAAATAACGTGTTTCGCAGTACATGTAGCTAGATATCTCTGAAAACATCAAAATTAAGCTAAATCTCCGCTAAATCATGGTTATTTCACGAAACATTCATGAAACGATGAAATTCAAAGAAATATCGTGTTTCGCAGTGAAAGTAGCAAGAAATGTCGGAAAACATCCAAATTAAGCTAAATCTCCGCAAAAACATGGTTATTTCACGAAACATTCAAGAAACGATGAAATTCAACGAAATAACGTGTTTCACAGTGATTGTAGCCAGATATCTATGAAAACATCAAAATAAAGCCAAATCTACGCTGAATCATGGTTATTTAACAAAACATGCATGAAATGATGAAATTCAACGAAATAACATGTTTCGTAGTGAATTTAGCGAGATATCTATGAAAACATCAAAATAAAGCTAAATCTACGCTAAATCATGGTTATTTCACGAATCATTCATGAAACGATGAAATTGAACGAAATAACGTGTTTCGCAGTGCATGTAGCTTGATATCTCTGAAAACATCAAAATTAAGCTAAATCTCCGCTAAATCATGGTTATTTCACGAAACATTCATGAAACGATGAAATTCAAGAAATATCGTGTTTCGCAGTGAAAGTAGCAAGAAATGTCAGAAAACATCCAAATTAAACTAAATCTGCGCTAAAACATGGTTATTTCACGAAACATTCATGAAACGATGTAATTGAACGAAATAACGCGTTTCGTAGTGAAAGTAGCTAGATTTCTATGAAATATCAATATTAAGCTAAATTTACGCTAAATCATCGTTTTTTCGAAACATTCATGAAACGATGAAATTCACCGAAATTACGTGTTTCGCAGTGAGTGTAGCTGGATATCTGTGAAAACATCAAAATTTAGCTATATCTCCGCTAAATCATTGTAATATCACGGTACATTCATGACACTATGAAATTCTACTAAATAACGTGTTTCGCAGTGAAAGTGGCTAGAAATCTCTGAAAACATCAAAATTAAGCTAAATCAACGCTCAATCTTGGTTATTTCACGAAACATTCATGAATCGTTGAAACTCAAGGAAATAACGTGTTTCGTAGTGAAAGTGGCTAGATATCTTTGAAAACATCAAAATTAAGCTAAATCAACGCTCATTCTTGGTTATTTCACGAAACATTCATGAATCGATGAAATACAACGAAATAACGTGTTTCGCAGTGTATGTAGCTGGATATCTGTGGAAGCATCAAAATTAAGCTAAATCTACGCTAAATCAATGTAACTTAACGAAACATTCATGAAACATAGAAATTCAACGAAATAACGTGTTTCGCAGTGAAAGTAGCTGGAAATCTCAGAAAACATCAATATTAAGCTAAATCACCGCTAAATCATGGTTATTTCACGAAACATTCATTTAACGATGAAATTCAACGAAATAACGTGTTTCGCTGTGAAGGTAGCTAGATTTCTATGAAAACATCAAAATTAAGCTAAATCTACGCTAAATCATGGTTTTCCGAAAAATTCATGAAACGATGAAATTCACCGAAATTACGTGTCTCGTAGTGAGTGTAGCTAGACATATCTGAAAACATCAAAATTAAGCTAAATCTAAGCTAAATAATGCTTATTTCACGAAACATTCATTCAGCGATGAAATGCAACGAAATAACGTGTTTCGTAGTGAAAGTAGCTAGATATCTCTGAGAACATCAAAGTTAAGCTAAATCTCCGCTAAATCATGGTTATTTCACGAAACATTCAGGAAACGATGAAATTCAACGAAATAACGTGTTTCGCAGTGAATGTAGCTAGACATCTCTGAAAACATCAAAATTAAGCTAAACCTAAGCTAAATAATGCTTATTTCACGAAACATTCGTGAAGCGATGAAATGCAACGAAATAACGTGTTTCGTAGTGAAAGTAGCTAGATATCTCTGAGAACATCAAAATTAAGCTAAATCTCCGCTAAATCATGGTTATTTCACGAAACATTCATGAAACGATGAAGTTCAACGAAATATCGTGTTTCGCAGTGAAAGTAGCAAGAAATGTCAGAAAGCATCAAAATTAAGCTAAATCTTCGCGGAAACATTGTTATTTCAGGAAACATTCATGAAACTATGAAAATCAACGAAATAACGTGTTTCGTTGTGAAAGTAGCTAGATATCTCTGAGAACATCAAAATTACGCTAAATCTCCGCTAAATCATTGTAATTTCACGAAACATTCATTATCAATGAAATTCAACGAAATAACGTGTTTCGCAGTGAAAGTGGCTAGAAATCTCAGAAAACATCAAAATTAAGCTAAATCAACCTCAATCTTGGTTATTTCACGAAACATTCAAGAATCGATGAAATACAACGAAATAACGTGTTTCGCAGTGAATGTAGCTGGATATCTGTGGAAGCATAAAAATTAAGCTAAATCTCCGCTAAATGAATGTAATTGCACGAATCATTCATGAAACAATGAAATTCAACGAAATAACCTGTTTCGCAGTGAAAGTAGCTAGAAATTAAAGAAAACATCAAAATTATGCTAAATCACCGCTAAATCATGGTTATTTCACGAAACATTCATGAAACGATGAAATTCAACGAAATATCATGATTCGCAGTGAAAGTAGCAATAAATGTCAGAAAACATCCAAATTAAGCTAAATCTCCGCAAAAACATGGTAATTTCACGAAACATTCATGAAACGATGTAATTCAACGAAATAACGTGTTTTGTAGTGAAAGTAGCTAGATTTCTATGAAAACATCAAAATTAAGCTAATTCTACGCTAAATCATGGTTTTTTCACGAAACATTCATGAAACGATGAAATTCACCGAAATAACGTGTTTCGCAGTGAGTGTAGCTGGATATCTGTAAAACATCAAAATTAAGCTAAATCTCCGCTAAATCATTGTAATTTCACGAAACATTCATGAAACAATGAAATTCAACGAAATAACGTGTTTCGCAGTGAAAGTAGCTAGAAATCTCAGAAAACATCAAAATTAAGCTAAATCTCCGCTAAATCATGGTTATTTCACGAAACATTCATGAAACGATGAAATTCAACGAAATAACGTGTTTCGCAGTGAATGTAGCTAGAAATCTCTGAAAACATCAAAATTAAGCTAAATCTACGATAAATCATGGTTATTTCACGAAACATTCATGAAACGATGAAATTCAACGAAATAACGTGTTTCGCAGTGAATGTATCTAGACATCTCTGAAAACATCAAAATTAAGCTAAATCTCGGCTAAATAATGGTTATTTCACGAAACATTCATGAAACGATGAAATTCAACGAAATAACGTGTTTCGTAGTGAAAGTAGCTAGATATCTCTGAGAACATCAAAATTAAGCTAAATCTCCGCTAAATCATGGTTATTTCACGAAACATTCATGAAACGATGAAATTCACCGAAATAACGTGTTTCGCAGTGAGTGTAGCTGGATATCTGTGAAAACATCAAAATTAAGCAAATCTCCGCTAAATCATTGTAATTTCACAAAACATTCATGAAACAATGAAATTCAACGAAATAACGTGTTTCGCAGTGAAAGTGGCTAGAAATCTCACAAAACATCGAAATTAAGCTAAATCTCCGCTAAATCATGGTTATTTCACGAAACATTCATGTAACGATTAAATTTAACGAAATAACGTGTTTCGCAGTGAATGTAGCTAGACATCTCTGAAAACATCAAAATTAAGCTAAATCTACGCTAAATAATGGTTATTTCACGAAACATTCATGAAACGATGAAATTCAACGAAATAACGTATTTCGTAATGAAAGTAGCTAGATATCTCTGAGAACATCAAAATTAAGCTAAATCTCCGCTAAATCATGGTTATTTCTCGAAACATTCATGAAACGATGAAATTCAACGAAATAACGTGTTTCGCAGTGAAAGTGGCTAGAAACCTCAGAAAACCTCAAAATTAAGCTAAATCTCCGCTAAATCATGGTTATTTCACGAAACATTCAGGAAACGATGAAATTCAACGAAATAACGTGTTTCGCAGTGAATGTAGCTGGACATCTCTGAAAACATCAAAATTAAGCTAAATCTAAGCTGAATAATGCTCATTTCAAGAAACATTCATGAAGCGTTGAAATGCAACGATATAACGTGTTTCGTAGTGAAAGTAGCTAGATATCTCTGAGAACATCAAAATTAAGCTAAATCTCCGCTAAATCATGGTTATTTCAAGAAACATTCATGAAACGGTGAAATTCAACGAAATAACATGTTTCGCAGTGAAAGTGGCTAGAAATCTCAGAAAACATCAAAATTAAGCTAAATCTCCGCTAAATCATGGTTATTTCACGAAACATACATGAAACGATGAAAATCAACGAAATAACGTGTTTCGCAATGAATGTAGCTGGACATCTCTGAAAACATCAAAATCAAGCTAAATCTACGCTAAATAATTGTTATTTCACGAAACATTCATAAAACGATGAAATTCAACGAAATAAGGTGTTTCGCAGTGAAAGTGCCTAGAAATCTCAGAAAACATCAAAATTAAGCTAAATCAACGCTCAATCCTGGTTATTTTACGAAACATTCATGAATCAATGAAATACAACGAAATAACGTGTTTCGCAGTGAATGTTGCTGAATATCTGTGGAAGCATCAAAATTCAGCTAAATCTCCGCTAAATCATGTTAATTTCACGAAACATTCATGAAACGATAAAATTCAACGAAATAACGTGTTTCGTAGTTAATGTAGCGAGTTATCTATGAAAACATCAAAATAAAGCAAAATCTACGCTATATCATGGTTATTTCACGAAACATTCATGAAACAATTAAATTCAACGAAATAACGTGTTGCGCAGTACATGTAGCTAGATATCTCTGAAAACATCAAAATTAAGCTAAATCTCCGCTAAATCATGGTTATTTCACGAAACAATCATGAACCGATGAAATTCAAAGAAATATCGTGTTTCGCAGGTGAAAGTAGCAAGAAATGTCAGAAAACATCCAAATTAAGCTAAATCTGCGCTAAAACATGGTTATTTCACGAAACATTCATGAAACGATGTAATTGAACGAAATAACGCGTTTCGTAGTGAAAGTAGCTAGATTTCTATGAAATATCAAAATTAAGCTAAATTTACGCTAAATCATCGTTTTTTCGAAACATTCATGAAACGATGAAATTCACCGAAATTACGTGTTTCGCAGTGAGTGTAGCTGGATATCTGTGAAAACATCAAAATTTAGCTATATCTCCGCTAAATCATTGTAATTTCACGGTACATTCATGACACAATAAAATTCTACGAAATAACGTGTTTCGCAGTGAAAGTGGCTAGAAATCTCAGATAAAATCAAAATTAAGCTAAATCAACGCTCATTCTTGGTTATTTCACGAAACATTCGTGAATCGATGAAACTCAAGGAAATAACGTGTTTCGTAGTGAAAGTGGCTAGATATCTTTCAAAATATCAAAATTAAGCTAAATCAACGCTCATTCTTGGTTATTTCACGAAACATTCATGAATCGATGAATACAACGAAATAACGTGTTTCGCAGTGAATGTAGCTGGATATCTGTGGAAGCATCAAAATAAAGCTAATTCTCCGCTAAATCAATTTAATTTCACGAAACATTCATGAAACAATGAAATTCAACGAAATAACGTGTTTCGTAGTGTATGTAGCCAGATATCTATGAAAACATCAAAATAAAACAAAATCTACGCTAAATCATGGTTATTTCACAAAACATTCATGAAACGATGAAATTCAACGAAATATCGTATTTCGCAGTGAATGTAGCTAGATATTTCTGAAAACATCAAAATTTAGCTAAATCTCCGCTAAATCATGTTAATTTCACGAATCATTCATAAAACGATGAAATTCAACGAAATAACGTGTTTCGGAGTGAATGTAGCTGGATATATGTGGAAGCATAAAAATTAAGCTAAATCTCCGCTAAATCAATGTAACTTCACGAAACACTCATGAAACAATGATATTCACCGTAATATCGTGTTACGCAGTGAAAGTAGAAAGAAATGTCAGTAAGCATCAAAATATAGCTAAATCTCCGCTAAAACATGGTTATTTCACGAAACATTCATGAAAAGATGAAATTCAACGAAATAACGTGTTTCGGATTGAAAGGAGCTAGATATCGATGAAAACATCTAAATTAAGCTAAACCTACGCTAAATAATGTTTATTTCACGAAACATTCATGAAACGATGAAATTCAACGAAATAACGTGTATCGTGGTGAATGTAGCTAGATATCTATGAAAACCTCAAAATAAAGCTAAATCTACGCTAAATCATGGTTATTTAGCGAAACATTCATGAAGCGATGAAATTCAACGAAATATCGTGTTTCGCCGTGAAAGTAGCAAGAAATATCAGAAAACATCCAAATTAAGCTAAATCTACGCTAAATCGTGGTTTTTTCACGAAACACACTTGAAACGATGAATTTCACCGAAATTACGTGTTGCGCAGTGAGTGTAGCTGGATAACTGTGAAAACATCAAAATTAAGCTATATCTCCGCTAAATCATTGTAATTTCACGAAACATTCATGATACAATGAAATTCAACGAAATAACCTGTTTCGCAGTGAAAGTGGCTAGAAATCTCAGAAAACATCAAAATTAAGCTAAATCTCCGCTGAATGATGGTTATTTCACGAAACATTCTTGAAACGATGAAATTCAACGAAATAACTTGTTTCGCCATGAATGTAGCTAGATATCTATGAAAACATCGAAATTAAGCTAAATCAACGCTCAATCATGGTTATTTCACGAAACATTCATGCCACGATGAAATAGAACGAAATAACGTGTTACGCAGTGAATGTAGCTGGATATGTGTGAAAACATCAAAATTAAGCTAAATCTCCGCTAAATCAATGTAATTTCACGAAACATTCATGAAACAATGATATTCAACGTAATATCGTGTTACGCAGTGAAAGTAGAAAGAAATGTCAGAAAGCATCAAAATATAGCTAAATCTCCGCTAAAACATTGTTATTTCACGAAACATTCATGAAAAGATGAAATGCAACGAAATAACGTGTTTCGGATTGAAAGTAGCTAGATATCTATGAAAACATCCAAATTAAGCTAAACCTACGCTAAATAATGTTTATTTCACGAAACATTCATGAAACGATGAAATTCAACGAAATAACGTGTTTCGTATTGTATGTAGCCAGACATCCATGAAAACATCAAAAAAAAACAAAATCTACGCTAAATCATGGTTATTTCACAGAACATTCATGAAACGATGAAATTCAACGAAATAACGTTTTTCGCAGTGAATGTAGCTAGATATCTCTGAAAACAACAAAATTAAGCTAAATCTCCGCTAAATGATTTTAATTTCACGAATCATTCATGAAACGATGAAATTCAACGAAATAACGTGCTTCGTATTGAATGTTGCGAGATATATATGAAAACATCAAAATAAAGCTAAATCAACGCTAAATCATGGTTATTTCACGAAACATTCATGAAACGATGAAGTTCAACGAAATATCGTGTTTCGCAGTGCAAGTAGGAAGAAATTTCAGAAAGCATCAAAAAAAGCTAAATCTTCGCTAAAACATTGTTATTTCAGGAAACATTCTTGAAACGATGAAATTCAACGAAATAACGTGTTTCGTAGTGAAAGTAGATAGATATCTATGAAATCATCAATATAAAACAAAATCTACGCTAAATCATGGTTATTTCACGAAACATTCATGAAACGGTGTAATTCAACGAAATATCGTGTTTCGCAGTGAATGTAGCTAGATATCTCTGAAAACATCAAAATTAAGCTAAATCTCCGCTAAATCACGTTAATTTCACGAATCATTCATGAAACTATGAAATTCAACGAAGTAATGTGTTTCGTAGTGAATGTAGCGAGATATATATGAAAACAGCAAAATAAAGCTAAATCTACGCTAATTCATGGTTATTTCACGAAACATTCATGAATCGATGAAATTCAACGAAATATCGTGTTTCGCTGTGAAAGTAGCAAGAAATGTCAGAAAACATCAAAATTAAGCTAAATCTTCGCTAAAACATTGTTATTTCAGGAAACATTCTTGAAACGATGAAATTCAACGAAATAACGTGTTTCGTAGTGAAAGTAGATAGATATCTCTGAGAACATCACAATTAAGCTAAATCTCCGCTAAATCATTGTAATTTCACGAAACATACATGAAACTATGAAATTCAACCAAATACCGTGTTTCGCAGTGAATGTGGCTGGATATCTGTGGAAGCATAAAAATTAAGCTAAATCTCCGCTAAATCAATGTAATTTCACGAAACATTCATGAAACAATGATATTCAACGTAATATCGTGTTACGCAGTGAAAGTAGAAAGAAATGTCAGAAAGCATCAAAATATATTTAAATCTCCGCTAAAACATGGTTATTTCACGAAACATTCATAAAAAGATGAAATTCAGCGAAATAACGTGTTTCGGAGTGAAAGTAGCTAGATATCTATGAAAACATCTAAATTAAGCTAAACCTACGCTAAATAATGTTTATTTCACGAAACATTCATGAAACGATGAAATTCAACGAAATAACGTGTTTCGTAGTGTATGTAGCCAGATATCCATGAAAACATCAAAATAAAAAAAAATCTACGCTAAATCATGGTTATTTCACAAAACTTTCATGACAGGATGAAATTCAACGAAAGAACGTGTTTCGCAGTGAATGTAGCTAGCTATCTCTGAAAACAACAAAATTAAGCTAAAACTCCGCTAAATGATGTTAATTTCACGAATCATTCATGAAACGATGAAATTCAGCGAAATAACGTGTTTCGTATTGAATGTTGCGAGATATATATGAAAACATCAAAATAAAGCTAAATCAACGCTAAATCATGGTTATTTCACGAAACATTCATGAAACAATGATATTCAACGAAATAACGTGTATCGCAGTGAAAGTAGCTAGAAACCCCAGAATACATCAAAATTAAGCTAAATCAACTCTCAATCTTGGTTATTTCACGAAAATTCAAGAATCGATGAAATACAACGAAATAACGTGTTTCGCAGTGAATGAAGCTGGATATCTGTGGAAGCATAAAAATTAAGCTTAATCACCGCTAAATCAATGTAATTTCACGAAACATTCATGAAACAATGATATTCAACGAAATAACGTGTTACGCAGTGAAAGTAGCTAGAAATCCCAGAATACATCAAAATTAAGCTAAATCACAGCTAAATCATGTCAGTTTCACGAAACATTCAAGAAACGATGAAATTCAACGAAATAACGTGTTTCGTAGTGAATATAGCGAGGTATCTATGAAAACATCAAAATAAAGCTTAATCTACGCTAAATCATTGTTATTTCACGTAACATTCATGAAACGATGAAATTCAACGAAATAACGTTTTTCGCAGTGCATGTATCTAGATATCTCAGAACACATCAAAATTAAGCTAAATCTACGCTAAATCATGGATATTTCACGAAACATTCTTGAAACGATGAAATTCAACGAACTAACGTTTTCGCCATGAATGTAGCTAGATAACTAGAAAACTTCGAAATTATGCTAAATCAACGCTCAACCCTGGTTATTTCACGAAACATTCATGAAACGATGAAATACAACGAAATAACGTGTTACGCAGTGAATGTAGCTGGATATCTGTGGAAGCATAAAAATTAAGCTAAATCACCGCTAAATCAATGTAATTTCACGAAACATTCATGAAACAATGATATTCAACGAAATAACGTGTTTCGCAGTGAAAGTAGCTAGAAATCCCAGAATACATCAAAATTAAGCTAAATCACAGCTAAATCATGGTTATTTCACAAAAATTCATGAAACGATGAAATTCAACGAAATATCGAGTTTCGCAGTGAAAGTAGCAAGAAATGTCAGAAAACATCAAAATTAAGCTAAATCACCGCTAAATGATGTTAATTTCACGAATCATTCATGAAACGATGAAATTCAACGAAATAACGTGTTTCGTATTGAATGTAGCGAGATATATATGAAAACATCAAAATAAAGCTAAATCAACGCTAAATCATGGATATTTCACGAAACATTCATGAAACGATGAAATTCAACGAAATATCGTGTTTCGCAGTGAAAGTAACAAGAAATGTCAGAAAACATACAAATTTAACTAAATCTCCGCTAAAACATGGTTATTTCACGAAACAAACATGAAACGATGAAATTCAACGAAATAACGTGCTTCGTAGTGAAAGTAGTAAGAAATGTCAGAAAGCATCAAAATAAAGCTAAATCTCCGCTCTAACATGGTTATATCACGAAACATTCTTGAAACGATGAAATTCAACGAACTAACGTGTTTCGCCATGAATGTAGCTAGATAACTATGAAAACATCGAAATTATGCTAAATCAACGCTCAACCCTGGTTATTTCACGAAACATTCATGAAACGATGAAATTCAACGAAATATCGAGTTTCGCAGTGAAAGTAGTAAGAAATGTCAGAAAACATCAAAATTAAGCTAAATCTCCGCTAAATGATGTTATTTTCACGAATCATTCATGAAACGATGAAATTCAACGAAATAACGTGTATCATGGTGAATATAGCTAGATATCTATGAAAACATCAAAATAAAGCTAAATCTACGCTAAATCATGGTTATTTAACGAAACATTCATGAAACGATGTAATTCAACGAAATATCGTGTTTCGCCGAGAAAGTAGCAAGAAATGTCAGAAAACATCTAAATTAAGCTGAATCTACGCTAAATCGTGGTTTTTTCACGAAACATTCATGAAACGATGAAATTCACCGAAATTACGTGTTTCGCAGTGAGTGTAGCTGGATATCTGTGAAAACATCAAAACTGAGCTATATCTCCGCTAAATCATTGTAATTTCACGAAACATTCATGAAACAATGAAATTCAACGAAATAACCTGTTTCGCAGTGAAAGTGGCTAGAAATCTCAGAAAACACCAAAATTAAGCTAAATCTCCGTTGAATCATGGTTATTCATGATACATTCATGAAACGATGAAATTCAACGAAATAACGTGTTTCGTAGTGATTGTAGCCAGATATCTATGAAAACATCAAAATAAAGCTAAATACAAGCTATATCATGGTTATTTTACAAAACATTCATGAAACGATGAAATTCAACGAAATAAAGTGTTTCGCAGTGAATGTAGCTAGAAATCTCAGAAAACATCAATATTAAGCTAAATCACCGCTAAATCATGGTTATTTCACGAATCATTCATTAAACGATGAAATTCAACGAAATTACGTGTTTCGCAATGAATGTAGCTGGACATCTCTGAAAACATCAAAATTAAGCTAAATCTACGCTATATGATGGTTATTTCACGAAACATTCATGAAACGATGAAATTCAACGAAATAACGTGTTTCGTAGTGAATGTAGCGAGATATCTATGGAAACATCAAAATAAAACAATATCTACGCTAAATCATGGTTATTTCTCGAAACATTCATGAAACTATGAAATTCAACGATATAACGTGTTTCGCAGTGAATGTAGCTAGATATCTATGAAAACTTCAAAATTAAGCTAAATCTACGCTAAATAATGTTTATTTCACGAAACATTCATGAAACGATGAAATTCAACGAAATAACGTGTTTCGTAGTGAATGTAGCGAGTTATCTATGAAAACATCAAAATAAAGCTAAATCTACGCTAAATCATGGTTATTTCACGAAATATTCATGAAACGATGAAATTCAACGAAATAACGTTTTTCGCAGTGCATGTAGCTAGATATCTCAGAACACATCAAAATTAAACTAAATCTCCGCTAAATCATGGATATTTCACGAAACATTCATGAAACGATGAAATTAAACGAAATATCGTGTTTCGCATTGAAAGTAGCAAGAAATGTCAGAAAACATACAAATTTAACTAAATCTCCGCTCAAACATGGTTATTTCACGAAACAAACATGAAACGATGTAATTCAACGAAATAACGTGTATCGTGGTGAATGTAGCTAGATGTCTATGAAAAAATCAAAATAGAGCTAAATCTACGCTAAATCATGATTATTTAACGAAACATTCATGAAACGATGAAATTCAACGAAAAATCGTGTTTCGCCGTGAAAGTAGCTAGAAATCCCAGAATACATCAAAATTAAGCTAAATCACAGCTAAATCATGGTTATTTCACGAAATATTCAAGAATCGATGAAATACAACGAAATAACGTGTTTCGCAGTGAATGTAGCTGGATATCTGTGGAAACATAAAAATTAAGCTAAATCACCGCTAAACCAATGTAATTTCACGAAACATTCATGAAACTATGATATTCAACGAAATAACGTGTTTCGCAGTGAAAGTAGCTAGAAATCCCAGAATACATCAAAATTAATCTAAATCACAGCTAAATCATGGTTATTTCACGAAACATTCATTAAACGATGAAATTCAACGAAATTACGTGTTTCGCAATGAATGTAGCTGGACATCTCTGAAAACATCAAAATTAAGCTAAATCTACGCTATATGATTGTTATTTCACGAAACATTCATGAAACGATGAAATTCAACGAAATATCGTGTTTCGCAGTGAAAGTAGTAAGAAATGTCTGAAAGCATCAAAAAAAAGCTAAATCTCGGCTAAAACATGGTTATTTCACGAAACATTCATGAAACGATGAAATTCAACGAAATAACGTGTTTCGCAGTGAAAGTAGTAAGAAATGTCTGAAAGCATCAAAAAAAAGCTAAATCTCGGCTAAAACATGGTTATTTCACGAAACATTCATGAAACGATGAAATTCAACGAAATAACGTGTTTCGCAGTGAAAGTAGCTAGATAGCTATGCAAACATCTAAATTAAGCTAAATCTACGCTAAATGTGTTTACTTTAGGAAACGTTCATGAAACGATGAAATTCAACGAAATAACGTGTATCGTGGTGAATGTAGCTAGATATCTATGAAAAAATCATAATAAAGCTAAATCTACGCTAAATCATGGTTATTAAACGAAACATTCTTGAAACGATGAAATTCAACGAAATATCGTGTTTCGCCGTGAAAGTAGCAAGAAAAGTCAGAAAACATCACAATTAAGCTAAATCTCCGCTAAATCATGTTAATTTCACGAAACATACAAGAATCGATGAAATACAACGAAATAACCTGTTTCGCAGTGAATGTAGCTGGATATCTGTGGAAGCATAAAAATTAAGCTAAATCACGGCTAAATCAATGTAATTTCATGAAACATTCATGAAACAATGATATTCAACGAAATAACTTGTTTCGCAGTGAAAGTAGCTAGAAATCCCAGAATACATCAAAATTAATCTAAATCACAGCTAAATCATGGTTATTTCACGAAACATTCATGAAACGATGAAATTCAACGAAATATCGAGTTTCGCAGTGAAAGTAGCAAGAAATGTCAGAAAACATCACAATTAAGCTAAATCTCCGCTAAATAATGTTAATTTCACGAAACATTCATGAAACGATGAATTTCAACGAAATAACGTGTTTCGTAGTGAATGTAGCGAGTTCACTATGAAAACATCATAATAAAGCTAAATCTACACTAAATCATGGTTATTTCACGAAACATTCATGAAACGATGAAATTCAACGAAATAACGTGTTTCGCAGTGCATGTAGCTAGATATCTCTGAACACATCAAAATTAAGCTAAATCTCCGCTAAATCATGGATATTTCACGAAACATTCATGAAACGACGAAATTCAACGAAATATCGTGTTTCGTAGTGAAAGTAGCAAGAAATGTCAGAAAACATACAAATTTAGCTAAATCTCCGCTAAAACATGGTTATTTCACAAAACAAACATGAAACGATGAAATTCAACGAAATAACGTGTTTCGCAGTGAAAGTAGCTAGATAGATATGAAAACGTCTATATTAAGCTAAATCTACGCTAAATAACGTTTATTTTACGAAACATTCATGAAACGATGGAATTCAACGAATTAACGTGTATCGTAGTGAATGTAGCTAGATATCTATTAAAACATCAAAATAAAGCTAAATCTACGCTAAATCATGGATATTGCACGAAACACTCATGAAACGATGAAATTAAACGAAATATCGTGTTTCGCATTGAAAGTAGCAAGAAAAGTCAGAAAACGTCCAAATTAAGCTAAATCTACGCTAAATCGTGGTTTTTTCACGATACATTCATGAAACGATGAAATTCAACGAAATAACGTGTATCATGGTGAATATAGCTAGATATCTATGAAAACATCAAAATAAAGCTAAATCTACGCTAAATCATGGTTATTTAACGAATCATTCATGAAACGATGAAATTCAACGAAATATCGTGTTTCGCAGTGAAAGAAGCTAGATAGCTATGAAAACATCTAAATTAAGTTAAATCTACGCAAAATAATGTTTATTTTACGAAACATTCATGAAACGATGAAATTTAACGAAATAACGTGTATCATGGTGAATATAGCTAGATATCTATGAAAACATCAAAATAAAGCTAAATCTACGCTAAATCATGGTTATTTAACGAAACATTCATGAAACGATGTAATTCAACGAAATATCGTGTTTCGCCGAGAAAGTAGCAAGAAATGTCAGAAAACATCCAAATTAAGCTGAATCTACGCTAAATCGTGGTTTTTTCACGAAACATTCATGAAACGATGAAATTCACCGAAATTACGTGTTTCGCAGTGAGTGTAGCTGGATATCTGTGAAAACATCAAAACTGAGCTATATCTCCGCTAAATCATTGTAATTTCACGAAACATTCATGAAACAATGAAATGCAACGAAATAACCTGTTTCGCAGTGAAAGTGGCTAGAAATCTCAGAAAACACCAAAATTAAGCTAAATCTCCGTTGAATCATGGTTATTCATGATACATTCATGAAACGATGAAATTCAACGAAATAACGTGTTTCGTAGTGATTGTAGCCAGATATCTATGAAAACATCAAAATAAAGCTAAATCCAAGCTATATCATGGTTATTTCACAAAACATTCATGAAACGATGAAATTCAACGAAATAAAGTGTTTCGCAGTGAATGTTGCTAGAAATCTCAGAAAACATCAATATTAAGCTAAATCACCGCTAAATCATGGTTATTTCACGAATCATTCATTAAACGATGATATTCAACGAAATATCGTGTTTCGCAGTGAAAGTAGTAAGAAATGTCTGAAAGCATCAAAAAAAAGCTAAATCTCGTCTAAAACATGGTTATTTCACGAAACATTCATGAAACGATGAAATTCAACGAAATAACGTGTTTCGCAGTGAAAGTAGCTTGAAATCTATGAAAACATCTAAATAAAGCTAAATCTACGCTAAATAATGTTTATTTTACGAAACATTAATGAAACGATGAAATTCATTGAAATAACGTGTATCGTATTGAATGTAGCTAGATATCTATGAAAACATCAAAATAAAGCTAAATCTCCGCTAAATCATGTTATTTTCACGAAACATTCATGAAACGACGAAATTCAACGAAATAACGTGTTTCGTAGTGAATGTAGCGAGATATCTATGGAAACATCAAAATAAAACTATATCTACGCTAAATCATGGTTATTTCTCGAAACATTCATGAAACTATGAAATTCAACGATATAACGTGTTTCGCAGTGAATGTAGCTAGATATCTATGAAAACTTCAAAATTAAGCTAAATCTACGCTAAATAATGTTTATTTCACGAAACATTCATGAAACGATGAAATTCAACGAAATAACGTGTTTCGCAGTGAAGGTGGCTAGAAATCTCAGAAAACATCAAAATTAAGCTATATCAACGCTCAATCTTGGTTATTTCACGAAACATTCAAGAATCGATGAAATACAACGAAATAACGTGTTTCGCAGTGAATGTAGCCGGATATCTGTGGAGACATAAAAATTAAGCTAAATCACCGCTAAATCAATGTAATTTCACGAAACATTCATGAAACTATGATATTCAACGAAATAACGTGTTTCGCAGTGAAAGTAGCTAGAAATCCCAGAATACATCAAAATTAAGCTAAATCACAGCTAAATCATGGTTATTTCACGAAACATTAATGAAACGATGAAATTCAACGAAATATCGAGTTTCGCAGTGAAAGTAGCAAGAAATGTCAGAAAACATCAAAATGAAGCTAAATCTCCGCTAAATCATGTTAATTTCACGAAACATTCATGAAACGATGAAATTCAACGAAATAACTTGTTTCGTAGTGAATGTAGCAAGTTATGTACGAAAACATCAAAATAAAGCTAAATCTACGCTAAAACATGGTTATTTCACGTAACATTCATGAAACGATGAAATTCAACGAAATAACGTGTTTCGCAGTGCATGCAGCTAGATATCTCAGAACTCATCAAAATTAAGCTAAATCTCCGCTAAATCATGGATATTTCACGAAACATTCATGAAACGATGAAATTCAACGAAATTACGTGTTTCGCAATGAATGTAGCTGGACATCTCTGAAATCATCAAATAAGCTATAATCTCGCTAACACTGTAACTTCACGAAACATTCATGAAACAATGAAATTCAACGAATATCGTGTTTCGCAGTGGAAGTGGCTAGAAATCTCAGAAAACATCAAAATTAAGCTAAATCAACGCTCAATCTTGGTTATTTCACGAAACATTCATGAAACGATGAAATTCATCGAAATATCGTGTTTCGCAGTGAAAGTAGCAAGAAATGTGAGAACACATGCAAATTTAGCTAAATCTCCGCTAAAACATGGTTATTCCACGAAACATTCATGAAACGATGAAATGCAACGACCTAACGTTTTTCGCAGTGAATGAGGCTGGATATCTGTGAAAACATCAAAATTAAGCTAAATCTCCGCTAAATCATTGTAATTTCACGAAACATTCATGAAACAATGAAGTTCAACGTAATAACTGTTTCGCAGCGAAAGTAGCTAGAAATCTCAGAAAACATCAAAATTACTAAATCTCCGCAAAATCATTTTTATTTCACGAAACATTCATGAAACGATGAAATTCAACAAAATATCGTGTTTCGCAGTGAAAGTAGCAATAAATGTCAGAAAACATCAAAATTACGCTAAATCTCCGCTAAATCATTGTAATTTCACGAAACATTCATGAAACTATCAAATTCAACGAAGTAACGTGTTTCGCACTGAATGTAGCACGATATCTATGAAAACATCAAAATTAAGCTAAATCTACGCTAAATAATGGTAATTTCACGAATCATTCATGAATGAATGAAATTCAACGAAATATCGTGTTTCGCAGTGAAATTAGAAAGAAATGTCAGAAAGCATCAAAATATAGCTAAATCCCCGCTAAAACATGTTTTTTTCATGAAACATTCATGAAACGACGAAATTCAACGAAATAACGTGTTTCGCAGTGAAAGTAGCTAGATATCTATGAAAACATCAAAACTAAGCTAAATCTCCGCTAAATCATGTTATTTTCACGAAACATTCATGAAACGATGAAAATCAACGAAATATCGTGTTTCGCAGTGAAAGTATCAAGAAATGTAAGAAAACATCAAAATTATGTTAAATCCCCTCTAAAACATGATTTTTTCATGAAACATTCATGAAACGATGAAATTCAACGAAATAACGTGTTTCGTAGTGAATGTAGCTAGATATATATGAAAACATCGAAATAAAGCTAAATCTACGCCAAATCAAGGTTATTTCACGAAACATTAATGAAACGATGAAATTCAACGAAATAACGTGTTTCGCAGTGAATGTAGCTAGATATCTCTGAAATCATCAAAATTAAGCTAAATCAACGCTCAATCATGGTTATTTCACGAATCATTCATGAAACGACGAAATACAACGAAATAACTGTTTTCGCAGTGAATGAGGCTGGATATCTGCGAAAACATCAAAATTAAGCTAAATCTCCGCTAAATCATTCTAATTTCACGAAACACTCATGAAACAATGAAGTTCAACGTAATAACGTGTTTCGCAGCGAAAGTAGCTAGAAATCTCAGAAAACATCAAAATTAAGCTAAATCTCCGCTAAATCATTTTTATTTCACGAAACATTCATGAAACGATGAAATTCAACGAAATATCGTGTTTCGCCGTGAAAGTAGCAATAAATGTCAGAAAACATCAAAATACTCTAAATCTCCGCTAAAACATGGTTATTTCTCGAAACATTCATGAATCGATGAAATAAAACGAAGTAACGTGTTTCGCAGTGAATGTAGCAAGATATTTATGAAAACATCAAAATTAAGCTAAATCTACGCTAAATCATTGTAATTTCACGAATCATTCTTGAAACGATGAAATTCAACGAAATATCGTGTTTCGCAGTGAATGTAGAAAGAAATGTCAGAAAGCATCAAAATAAAGATAAATCTCCGCTAAAACATGGTTATTTCACGAAACATTCATTAAACGATGAAATTCAACGAAATAACGTGTTTCGCCGTGAAAGTAGCTGGATATCTGTGGAAGCATCAAAATTAAGCTAAATCTCCGTTAAATCAATGTAATTTCACGAAACATTCATGAAACACAGTAATTAAACGAAATAACGCGTTTCGCCGTGAAAGTAGCTAGAAATCTCAGAAAAATTCAAAATTAAGCTAAATCTCCGCTAAATCATTGTAATTTCACGAAACATTCATGAAACAATGAAGTTCAACGTAATAACGTGTTTCGCTGTGAAAGTAGCTAAAAATCTCAGAAAACATCAAAATTAAGCTAAATCTCCGCTAAATCATTTTTATTTCACGAAACATTCATGAAACGATGAAATTCAACGAAATTACGTGTTTCGCAGTGAATGTAGCTAGAAATCACAGAAAACATCAAAATGAAATTAAATCTCCGCTAAATCATGGTTATTTCACGAAACATTCATGAAACGATGAAATACAACGAAATAACGTGTTTCGCAGTGAAAGTAGCTAGAAATCTCAGAAATCATCAAAATTAAGCTAAATCTCCGCTGAATCACGGTTATTTCACGAAACATTGATAAAACGATAAAATTCAACGAAATATCGTGTTTCGCAGTGAAAGTGGCTAGAAATCTCAGAAAACATCAAAATTAGGCTAAATCAACGCTCAATATTGGTTATTTCACGAAACATTCATGAAACGATGAAATTCAACGAAATAACGTGTTTCACAGTGATATTAGCTAGAAATCCCAGAAAACAACAAAATTAAGTTTAATCTCCGCTAAATCACGGTTATTTCACGAAACATTAATGAAACGATGAAATTCAACGGAATATCGTGTTTTGCTGTGAAAGTAGCAAGAAATGACAGAAAACATCCAAATTATGCTAAATCTCCGCTAAATCATGGATATTTCACGAAACATTCATGAAATGATGAAATTCAACGAAATATCGTGTTTCGCAGTGAAAGTAGCAAGAAATCTCTGATAACATCATAATTAAGATATATCTCCGCTAAATAACTGTAATTTCACGAAACATTCATGAAACGATGAAATTCAACGAAATAACGAGTTTCGCAGTGAATATAGCTAGAAATCTCTGAAAACATCAAAATTAAGCTAAATCTTCGCTATAACATTGTTATTTCACGATCCATTCATGAAACGATGAAATTCAACGAAATAACGTGTTTCGCAGTGAAAGTGGATAGATATCTCAGAAAACATCAAAATTAAGCTAAATCAACGCTCAATATTGGTTATTTCACGAAACATTCATGAATCGATGAAATACAACGAAATAACGTGTTTCGCAGTGAATGTAGCTGGATACCTGTGGAAGCATCAAAATTATGCTAAATCTGCGCTAAATCAATGTAATTTCACCAAACATTCATGAAACGATGAAATTCAACGAAATAACGTGTTTCGCAGTGATATTAGCTAGAAATCCCAGAAAACAACAAAATTAAGTTTAATCTCCGCTAAATCACGGCTATTTCACGAAACATTAATGAAACGATGAAATTCAACGGAATATCGTGTTTTGCTGTGAAAGTAGCAAGAAATGACAGAAAACATCCAAATTATGCTAAATCTCCGCTAAATCATGGATATTTCACGAAACATTCATGAAATGATGAAATTCAACGAAATATCGTGTTTCGCAGTGAAAGTAGCAAGAAATCTCTGATAACATCATAATTAAGATATATCTCCGCTAAATCACTGTAATTTCACGAAACATTCATGAAACGATGAAATTCAACGAAATTACGTGTTTCGCAGTGAATGTAGCTAGATTTCTATGAAAACATCAAAATTAAGCTAAATCTACGCTAAATCATGGTTTTTTCACGAATCATACATGAAACTATGAAATTCACCGAAATTACGTGTTTCGCAGTTAGTGTAGCTGGATATCTGCGAAAACATCAAAATTAAGCTATATCTCCGCTAAATCACGGTTATTTCACGAAACATTTATTAATCGATGAAATTCAACGAAATATCGTGTTTTGCTGTGTAAGTAGCAAGAAATGACAGAAAATATCCATATTATGCTAAATCTCCGCTAAATCATGGATATTTCACGAAACATTCATGAAATGATGAAATTCAACGAAATATCGTGTTTCGCATTGAAAGTAGCAAGAAATCTCAGAAAACATCAAAATTACGCTAAATCTAAGCTAAAACTTTGTTATTTCACGAAACATTCATGAAACGATGAAATTCAACGAAATTACGTGTTTCGCAGTGAATGTAGCTAGAAATCTCAGAAAACATCAAAATTAAATTAAATCTCCGCTAAATCATGGTTATTTCACGAAACATTCATGAAACGATGAAATACAACGAAATAACGTGTTTCGCAGTGAAAGTAGCTAGAAATCTCAGAAATCATCAAAATTAAGCTAAATCTCCGCTGAATCACGGTTATTTCACGAAACATTGATAAAACGATAAAATTCAACGAAATATCGTGTTTCGCAGTGAAAGTAGCAAGAAATGTCAGAAAACATCCAAATTAAGCTAAATCTCCGCTAAAACATGGTTATTTCACGAAACATTCATGAAACGATGAAAAACACCGAAATAACGTGTTTCGCAGTGAGTGTAGCTGGATATCTGTGAAAACATCAAAATTAAGCTAAATCTCCGCTAAATCATTGTAATTTCACGAAACATTCATGAAACAATGAAATTCAACGAAATAACGTGTTTCGCAGTGAGTGTAGCTGGATATCTGTGAGAACATCAAAATTAAGCTAAATCTCCGCTAAATCATTGTAATTTCACGAAACATTCATGAAACAATGAAATTCAACGAAATAACGTGTTTCTCAGTGAAAGTGGCTAGAAATCTCAGAAAAAATCAAATTTAATCTAAATCTCCGCTAAATCATGGTTATTTCACGAAACATTCATGAAACGATGAAATTCAACGAAATAACCTGTTTCGTAGTGAAAGTAGCTAGATATCTCTGAGACCATCAAAATTTAGCTAAATCTCCGGTAATCATGCTTATTTCACGAAACATTCATGAAACGATGAAATTCAACGAAATAACGTGTTTCGCAGTGAATATAGCTAGAAATCTCTGAAAACATCAAAATTAAGCTAAATCTTCGCTATAACATTGTTATTTCACGAATCATTCATGAAACGATGAAATTCATCGAAATAACGTGTTTCGCAGTGAAAGTGGCTAGAAATCTCAGAAAACATCAAAATTAAGCTAAATCAACGGTCAATATTGGTTATTTCACGAAACATTCTTGAAACGATGAAATTCAACGAAATTACGTGTTTCGCAGTGAATGTAGCTAGATTTCTATGAAAACATCAAAATTAAGCTAAATCTACGCTAAATCAAGGTTTTTTCACGAAACATACATGAAGCGATGAAATTCACCGAAATTACGTGTTTCGCTGTGAGTGTAGCTGGATATCTGCGAAAACGTCAAAATTAAGCTATATCTCCGCTAAATCACTGTAATTTCACTAAACATTCATGAAACAATGAAATTCAACGAAATAACATGTTTCGCAGTGAAAGTGGCTAGAAATCTCAGAATACATCAAATTAAGCTAAATCAACGCTCAATCTTTGTTATTTCACGAAACATACATGAATCGATAAAATACAACGAAATAACGTGTTTCTCAGTGAATGTAGCTGGATATCTGAGGAAGGATCAAAATTAAGCTAAATCTCCGCTAAATCAATGTAATTTCACCAAACATTCATAAAAAAATGAAATTCACCGAATTAACGTGTTTCGCAGTGAAAGTAGCTAGAAACCCCAGAAAACATCAAAATTAAGCTAAATCTCCGCTATAACATGGTTATTTCACGAAACATTCATGAAACGATGAAATTCAACGAAATATCGTGTTTCGCAGTGAATGTAGCAAGAAATCTCAGAAAACATCAGAATTAAATTAAATCACCGCTAAATCATAGTTATTTTACGAAACATTCATGAAACGATGAAATACAACGAAATAACGTGTTTCGCAGTGAATGTAGCTGGATACCTGTGGAAGCATCAAAATTATGCTAAATCTCCGCTAAATCAATGTAATTTCACCAAACATTCATGAAACGATGAAATTCAACGAAATAACGTGTTTCGCAGTGATATTAGCTAGAAATCCCAGAAGACAACAAAATTAAGTTTAATCTCCGCTAAATCACTGTTATTTCACGAAACATTAATGAAACGATGAAATTCAACGGAATATCGTGTTTTGCTGTGAAAGTAGCAAGAAATGACAGAAAACATCCAAATTATGCTAAATCTCCGCTAAATCATGGATATTTCACGAAACATTCATGAAATGATGAAATTCAACGAATGTGGTGCTCGCCATGAAAATAGCGGAAAATATCTCCAATAACATCATAATTCAATGTTACCTCGCTAAATCACTTTAAGCTTCACGAAACACCCATGAAACGATGAACGCAAACAAACAATCATATTCGCAGTGAATGTAGCTAGATTTCTATGAAAACATCAAAATTAAGCTAAATCTACGCTAAATCAAGGTTTTTTCACGAAACATACATGAAGCGATGAAATTCACCGAAATTACGTGTTTCGCTGTGAGTGTAGCTGGATATCTGCGAAAACGTCAAAATTAAGCTATATCTCCGCTAAATCACTGTAATTTCACTAAACATTCATGAAACAATGAAATTCAACGAAATAACATGTTTCGCAGTGAAAGTGGCTAGAAATCTCAGAATACATCAAAATTAAGCTAAATCAACGCTCAATCTTTGTTATTTCACGAAACATACATGAATCGATAAAATACAACGAAATAACGTGTTTCTCAGTGAATGTAGCTGGATATCTGAGGAAGGATCAAAATTAAGCTAAATCTCCGCTAAATCAATGTAATTTCACCAAACATTCATAAAAAAATGAAATTCACCGAATTAACGTGTTTCGCAGTGAAAGTAGCTAGAAACCCCAGAAAACATCAAAATTAAGCTAAATCTCCGCTATAACATGGTTATTTCACGAAACATTCATGAAACGATGAAATTCAACGAAATATCGTGTTTCGCAGTGAACATAGTTATTTAACAAAACATTCATGAAACGATGAAATGCAACAAAATAACGTGTTTCGCCGTGAAAGTAGCTGGAAATCTCAGAAAACATCAAAACTATTGTAAATATCCGCTGAATCACATTATTTGACAAAACCTTGATTAAACGATAAAATTCAACCAAATGTCGTTGTTTCGCAGTGAAAGTAGCAAGAAATGTCAGAAAACATCCAAATTAAGCTAAATCTCCGCTAAACGTATTGCACAAAACACTCATGAAACAATGAAATTCAACGAAATAACATGTTTTCGCAGTGAATTGACTAGTAATATCACAAAAAACATTCAAAATTAAGCTAAATCTCGCAAAATAGTCGATTATTTCATGAAACGTTCATGAAATCGATAAAGTCAACAAAATGTCATTATTTCGTGAATGTACACAAGAATTCTAAAAAACATCAAAATTATGCTAAATCTCCGCTAAAACATGCTTATTTCACGAAACATTCATGAAACGATGATATTCAACGCAATAACGTTCTTCGTAGTGAATGTAGCTAGATATCTATGAAAACATCAAAACAGAGCTGAATCTCCGTTAAATCATGGTTATTTCATGAAGCATTCATAAAACGATGAAATTCAACGAAATATCGTGTTCCGCAGTGAAAGTGACTAGAAATCACAGAAAACAACAAAATTAAGTTAAATCTCCGCTAAATCACGGGTATTTCACGAAACATTTATTAATCGATGAAATTCAACGAAATATCGTGTTATACTGTGTAAGTAGCAAGAAATGACAGAAAATATCCATATTATGCTAAATCTCCGCTAAATCATGGATATTTCACGAAACATTCATGAAATGATGAAATTCAACGAAATATCGTGTTTCGCATTGAAAGTAGCAACAAAACTCAGAAAAAATCAAAATTACGCTAAATCTACGCTAAAACTTTGTTATTTCACGAAACCTTCATGAAACGATGAAATTCAACGAAAATACGTGTTTCGCAGTGAATGTAGCTAGAAATCTCAGAAAACATCAAAATTAAATTAAATCTCCGCTAAATCATGGTTATTTCACGAAACATTCATGAAACGATGAAATACAACGAAATAACGTGTTTCGCAGTGAAAGTAGCTAGAAATCTCAGAAATCATCAAAATTAAGCTAAATCTCTGCTGAATCACGGTTATTTCACGAAACATTGATAAAACGATAAAATAAAACGAAATATCGTGTTTCGCTGTGAAAGTAGCAGGAAATGTCAGAAAACATCCAAATTAAGCTAAATCTCCGCTAAAACATGGTTATTTCCCGAAACATTCATGAAACGATGAAAAACACCGAAATAACGTGTTTCGCAGTGATTGTAGCTGGAAATCTGTGAAAACATCAAAATTAAGCTAAATCTCCGCAAAATCATTGTAATTTCACGAAACATACATGAAACAATGAAATGCAACGAAATAACGTGTTTCGCAGTGAGTGTAGCTGGATATCTGTGAGAACATCAAAATTAAGCTAAATCTCCGCTAAATCATTGTAATTTCACGAAACATTCATGAAACAATGAAATTCAACGAAATAACGTGTTTCTCAGTGAAAGTGGCTAGAAATCTCAGAAAAAATCAAATTTAAGCTAAATCTCCGCTAAATCATGGTTATTTCACGAAACATTCATGAAACGATGAAATTCAACGAAATAACCTGTTTCGTAGTGAAAGTAGCTAGATATCTCTGAGACCATCAAAATTTAGCTAAATCTCCGGTAATCATGGTTATTTCACGAAACATTCATGAAACGATGAAATTCAACGAAATAACGTGTTTCGCAGTGTATATAGCTAGAAATCTCTGAAAACATCAAAATTAAGCAAAATCTTCGCTATAACATTGTTATTTCACGAACCATTCATAAAACGATGAAATTCAACGAAATAACGTGTTTCGCAGTGAAAGTGGCTAGAAATCTCAGAAAACATCAAAATTAAGCTAAATCAACGCTTAATATTGGTTATTTCACGAAACATTCATGAAACGATGAAATTCAACGAAATAACGTGTTTCGCAGTGATATTAGCTAGAAATCCCAGATAACAACAAAATTAAGTTTAATCTCCGCTAAATCACGGTTATTTCATGAAACATTCATGAATCGATGAAATTCAACGAAATATCGTGTTTCGCTGTGAAAGTAGCAAGAAATGTCAGAAAACATCAAAATTATGCTAAATCTCCGCTAAAACATTGTTATTTCACGAAACATTCATGAAACGATGATATTCAACGAAATATCGTGTTTTGCTGTGTAAGTAGCAAGAAATGACAGAAAATATCCATATTATGCTAAATCTCCGCTAAATCATGGATATTTCACGAAACATTCATGAAATGATGAAATTCAACGAAATAACGTGTTTCGCATTGAAAGTAGCAAGAAATCTCAGAAAACATCAAAATTACGCTAAATCTACGCTAAAGCTTTGTTATTTCACGAAACATTCATGAAACGATGAAACTCAACAAAGGTATCATGTTGCGCAGTGAATGTAGCTCAAAGATGCAAGAAAACATCAAAATTAAATTAAATCTTCGCTAAATCATGGTTATTTCACGAAACATTCATGAAACAATGAAATACAACGACGAAATAACATGATCGCAGTGAAAGTAGCTAGAAATCTCAGAAATCATCAAAATTAAGCTAAATCAACGGTCAATATTGGTTATTTCACGAAACATTCTTGAAACGATGAAATTCAACGAAATTACGTGTTTCGCAGTGAATGTAGCTAGATTTCTATGAAAACATCAAAATTAAGCTAAATCTACGCTAAATCAAGGTTTTTTCACGAAACATACATGAAGCGATGAAATTCACCGAAATTACGTGTTTCGCTGTGAGTGTAGCTGGATATCTGCGAAAACGTCAAAATTAAGCTATATCTCCGCTAAATCACTGTAATTTCACTAAACATTCATGAAACAATGAAATTCAACGAAATAACATGTTTCGCAGTGAAAGTGGCTAGAAATCTCAGAATACATCAAAATTAAGCTAAATCAACGCTCAATCTTTGTTATTTCACGAAACATACATGAATCGATAAAATACAACGAAATAACGTGTTTCTCAGTGAATGTAGCTGGATATCTGAGGAAGGATCAAAATTAAGCTAAATCTCCGCTAAATCAATGTAATTTCACCAAACATTCATAAAAAAATGAAATTCACCGAATTAACGTGTTTCGCAGTGAAAGTAGCTAGAAACCCCAGAAAACATCAAAATTAAGCTAAATCTCCGCTATAACATGGTTATTTCACGAAACATTCATGAAACGATGAAATTCAACGAAATATCGTGTTTCGCAGTGAATGTAGCAAGAAATCTCAGAAAACATCAGAATTAAATTAAATCACCGCTAAATCATAGTTATTTTACGAAACATTCATGAAACGATGAAATACAACGAAATAACGTGTTTCGCAGTGAATGTAGCTGGATACCTGTGGAAGCATCAAAATTATGCTAAATCTCCGCTAAATCAATGTAATTTCACCAAACATTCATGAAACGATGAAATTCAACGAAATAACGTGTTTCGCAGTGATATTAGCTAGAAATCCCAGAAGACAACAAAATTAAGTTTAATCTCCGCTAAATCACGGCTATTTCACGAAACATTAATGAAACGATGAAATTCAACGAAATATCGTGTTTTGCTGTGAAAGTAGCAAGAAATGACAGAAAACATCCAAATTATACTAAATCTCCGCTAAATCATGGATATTTCTCGAAATATTCTTGAAACGATGAAATTCAACGAAATATCGTGTTTCGCAGTGAAAGTAGCAAGAAATCTCTGATAACATCATAATTAAGATATATCTCCGCTAAATCACTGTAATTTCACGAAATATTCATGAAACGATGAAATTCAAAGAAATTACGTGTTTCGCAGTGAATGTAGCTAGACATCTCTGAAAACATCAAAATTAATGCTAAATCTACGCTAAAACATTCTTATTTCACGAAACATTCATGAAACGATGAAATACAACGAAATAACGTGTTTCGCAGTGAATGTAGCTGGATATCTGAGGAAGGATCAAAATTAAGCTAAATCTCCGCTAAGTCAATGTAATTTCACCAAACAATCATGAAAAAATTAAATTCACCGAATTATCGTGTTTCGCAGTGAAAGTAGCTAGAAACCCCAGAAAACATCAAAATTAAGCTAAATCTCCGCTATAACATGGTTATTTCACGAAACATTCATGAAACGATGAAATTCAACGAAATATCGTGTTTCGCAGTGAATGTAGCAAGAAATCTCAGAAAACTTCAGAATTAAATTAAATCACCGCTAAATCATAGTTATTTAACGAAACATACATGAAACGATGAAATACAACGAAATAACGTGTTTCGCCGTGAAAGTAGCTAGAAATCTCAGAAAACATCAAAACTATGCTAAATATCCGCTGAATCACGGTTATTTGACGAAACATTGATTAAACGATAAAATTCAACCAAATATCGTGTTTCGCAGTGAAAGTAGCAAGAAATGTCAGAAAACATCCAAATTAAGCTAAATCTCCGCTAAAACATGGTTATTTCACGAAACACTCATGAAACGATGAAATTCAACGAAATAACGTGTTTCGCAGTGAAAGTGGCTAGTAACCTCAGAAAACATCAAAATTAAGCTAAATCTCGCGAAATCATGGTTATTTCATGAAACATTCATGAATCGATGAAATTCAACGAAATATCGTGTTTCGCAGTGAATGTAGCAAGAAATCTCAGAAAACATCAGAATTAAATTAAATCACGGCTAAATCATGGTTATTTCACGAAACATTCATGAAACGATGATATTCAACGCAATAACGTTCTTCGTAGTGAATGTAGCTAGATATCTATGAAAACATCAAAACAGAGCTAAATCTCCGCTAAATCATGGTTATTTCATGAAGCATTCATAAAACGATGAAATTCAACGAAATATCGTGTTCCGCAGTGAAAGTAGCTAGAAATCACAGAAAACAACAAAATTAAGTTAAATCTCCGTTAAATCACGGTTATTTCACGAAACATTTAATAATCGATGAAATTCAACGAAAAATCGTGTTTTGCTGTGTAAGTAGCAAGAAATGACTGAAAATATCCATATTATGCTAAATCTCCGCTAAATCATGGATATTTCACGAAACATTCATGAAATGATGAAATTCAACGAAATATCGTGTTTCGCATTGAAAGTAGCAACAAAACTCAGAAAACATCAAAATTACGCTAAATCTACGCTAAAACTTTGTTATTTCACGAAACATTCATGAAACGATGAAATTCAACGAAATTACGTGTTTCGCAGTGAATGTAGCTAGAAATCTCAGAAAACATCAAAATTAAATTAAATCTCCGCTAAATCATGGTTATTTCACGAAACATTCATGAAACGATGAAATTCAACGAAATAACGTGTTTCGCAGTGAAAGTAGCTAGAATTCTCAGAAATCATCAAAATTAAGCTAAATCTCCGCTGAATCACGGTTATTTCACGAAACATTGATAAAACGATAAAATTCAACGAAATATCGTGTTTCGCAGTGAAAGTAGCAAGAAATGTCAGAAAACATCCAAATTAAGCTAAATCTCCGCTAAAACATGGTTACTTCACGAAACATTCATGAAACGATGAAAAACACCGAAATAACGTGTTTCGCAGTGAGTGTAGCTGGATATCTGAGAAAATATCAAAATTAAGCTAAATCTCCGCTAAATCATTGTAATTTCACGAAACATTCATGAAACAATGAAATTCAACGAAATAACGTGTTTCGCAGTGAGTGTAGCTGGATATCTGTGAGAACATCAAAATTAAGCTAAATCTCCGCTAAATCATTGTAATTTCACGAAACATTCATGAAACAATGAAATTCAACGAAATAACGTGTTTCTCAGTGAAAGTGGCTAGAAATCTCAGAAAAAATCAAATTTAAGCTAAACCTCCGCTAAATCATGGTTATTTCACGAAACATTCATGAAACGATGAAATTCAACGAAATACCCTGTTTCGTTGTGAAAGTAGCTAGATATCTCTGAGACCATCAAAATTTAGCTAAATCTCCGGTAATCATGGTTATTTCACGAAACATTCATGAAACGATGAAATTCAACGAAATAACGTGTTTCGCAGTGTATATAGCTAGAAATCTCTGAAAACATCAAAATTAAGCAAAATCTTCGCTATAACATTGTTATTTCACGAACCATTCATAAAACGATGAAATTCAACGAAATAACGTGTTTCGCAGTGAAGGTGGCTAGAAATCTCAGAAAACATCAAAATTAAGCTAAATCAACGCTTAATATTGGTTATTTCACGAAACATTCATGAAACGATGAAATTCAACGAAATAACGTGTTTCGCAGTGATATTAGCTAGAAATCCCAGATAACAACAAAATTAAGTTTAATCTCCGCTAAATCACGGTTATTTCATGAAACATTCATGAATCGATGAAATTCAACGAAATATCGTGTTTCGCTGTGAAAGTAGCAAGAAATGTCAGAAAACATCAAAATTATGCTAAATCTCCGCTAAAACATTGTTATTTCACGAAACATTCATGAAACGATGATATTCAACGAAATATCGTGTTTTGCTGTGTAAGTAGCAAGAAATGACAGAAAATATCCATATTATGCTAAATCTCCGCTAAATCATGGATATTTCACGAAACATTCATGAAATGATGAAATTCAACGAAATATCGTTTTTCGCATCGAAAGTAGCAAGAAATCTCAGAAAACATCAAAATTACGCTAAATCTACGCTAAAACTTTGTTATTTCACGAAACCTTCATGAAACGATGAAATTCAACGAAATTACGTGTTTCGCAGTGAATGTAGCTAGAAATCTCAGAAAACATCAAAATTAAATTAAATCTCCGCTAAATCATGGTTATTTCACGAAACATTCATGAAACGATGAAACACAACGAAATAACGTGATCGCAGTGAAAGTAGCTAGAAATCTCAGAAATCATCAAAATTAAGCTAAATCTCCGCTGAATCACGGTTATTTCACGAAACATTGATAAAACGATAAAATTCAACGAAATATCGTGTTTCGCATTGAAAGTAGCAGGAAATGTCAGAAAACATCCAAATTAAGCTAAATCTCCGCTAAAACATGGTTATTTCCCGAAACATTCATGAAACGATGAAAAACACCGAAATAACGTGTTTCGCAGTGATTGTAGCTGGAAATCTGTGAAAACATCAAAATTAAGCTAAATCTCCGCTAAATCATTGTAATTTCACGAAACATTCGTGAAACAATGAAATGCAACGAAATAACGTGTTTCGCAGTGAGTGTAGCTGGATATCTGTGAGAACATCAAAATTAAGCTAAATCTCCGCTAAATCATTGTAATTTCACGAAACATTCATGAAACAATGAAATTCAACGAAATAACGTGTTTCTCAGTGAAAGTGGCTAGAAATCTCAGAAAAAATCAAATTTAAGCTAAATCTCCGCTAAATCACGGTTATTTCACGAAACATTCATTAAACGACGCAATTCAACGAAATAACCTGTTTCGTAGTGAAAGTAGCTAGGTATCTCTGAGACCATCAAAATTTAGCTAAATCTCCGGTAATCATGTTTATTTCACGAAACATTCATGAACGATGAAATTCAACGAAATAACGTGTTTCGCAGTGAATATAGCTAGAAATCTCTGAAAACATCAAAATTAAGCTAAATCTTCGCTATAACATTGTTATTTCACGAACCATTCATGAAACGATGAAATTCAACGAAATAACGTGTTTCGCAGTGAAAGTGGCTAGAAATCTCAGAAAACATCAAAATTAAGCTAAATCAACGCTCAATATTGGTTATTCCACGAAACATTCATGGATCGATGAAATACAACGAAATAACGTGTTTCGCAGTGAATGTAGCTGGATATCGGTGGAAGGATCGAAATTAAGCTAAATGTCCGCTAAATCAATGTAATTTCACCAAACATTCATGAAAAAATGAAATTCACCCACATAACGTGTTTCGCAGTGAAAGTAGCTAGAAACCCCTGAAAACATCAAAATTAAGCTAAATCTCCGCTAAAACATGGCTATTTCACGAAACATCCATGAAACTATGAAATTCAACGAAATATCGTGTTTCGCAGTGAATGTAGCAAGAAATCTCAGAAAACATCAGAATTAAATTAAATCACCGCTAAATCATAGTTATTTTACGAAACATTCATGAAACGATGAAATACAACGAAATAACGTGTTTCGCAGTGAATGTAGCTGGATACCTGTGGAAGCATCAAAATTATGCTAAATCTCCGCTAAATCAATGTAATTTCACCAAACATTCATGAAACGATGAAATTCAACGAAATAACGTGTTTCGCAGTGATATTAGCTAGAAATCCCAGAAGACAACAAAATTAAGTTTAATCTCCGCTGAATCACTGTTATTTCACGAAACATTAATGAAACGATGAAATTCAACGGAATATCGTGTTTTGCTGTGAAAGTAGCAAGAAATGACAGAAAACATCCAAATTATGCTAAATCTCCGCTAAATCATGGATATTTCACGAAACATTCATGAAATGATGAAATTCAACGAAATTACGTGTTTCGCAGTGAATGTAGCTAGATTTCTATGAAAACATCAAAATTAAGATATATCTCCGCTAAATCACTGTAATTTCACGAAACACTCATGAAACGATGAAATTCAACGAAATTACGTGTTTCGCAGTGAATGTAGCTAGATTTCTATGAAAACATCAAAATTAAGCTAAATCTACGCTAAATCATGGTTTTTTCACGAAACATACATGAAACGATGAAATTCACCGAAATTACGTGTTTCGCTGTGAGTGTAGGTGGATATCTGCGAAAACAACAAAATTAAGCTATATCTCCGCTAAATCACTGTAATTTCACTAAACACTCATGAAACAATGAAATTCAACGAAATAACATGTTTCGCAGTGAAAGTGGCTAGAAATCTCAGAATACATCAAAATTAAGCTAAATCAACGCTCAATCTTTGTTATTTCACGAAACATTCATGAATCGATGAAATACAACGAAATAACGTGTTTCGCAGTGAATGTAGCTGGATATCTGAGGAAGGATCAAAATTAAGCTAAATCTCCGCTAAGTCAATGTAATTTCACCAAACAATCATGAAAAAATGAAATTCACCGAATTATCGTGTTTCGCAGTGAAAGTAGCTAGAAACCCCAGAAAACATCAAAATTAAGCTAAATCTCCGCTAAAACATGGCTATTTCACGAAACATCCATGAAACTATGAAATTCAACGAAATATCGTGTTTCGCAGTGAATGTAGCAAGAAATCTCAGAAAACATCAGAATTAAATTAAATCACCGCTAAATCATGGTTATTTCACGAAACATTCATGAAACGATGAAATACAACGAAATAACGTGTTTCGCCGTGAAAGTAGCTAGAAATCTCAGAAAACATCAAAATTAATGTAAATCTCCGCTGAATCACGGTTATTTCACGAAACATTGATTAAACGATAAAATTCAAACAAATATCGTGTTTCGCAGTGAAAGTAGCTAGAAATCTCAGAAAACAACAAAATTGAGTTTAATCTCCGCTAAATCACGGTTATTTCACGAAACATTAATGAAACGATGAAATTCAACGTAATATCGTGTTTTGCTGTGAAAGTAGCAAGAAAAGACAGAACACATCATAATTAATCCAAATCTCCGCTAAATCAATGTAATTTCACGAAACATTCATGAAACAATGAAATTCAACGTGACAACCTGTTTCGCAGTGAAAGTGGCTAGTAATCTCAGAAAACATCAAAATTATGCTAAATCTCCGCTAAAACATGCTTATTTCACGAAACATTCATGAAACGATGATATTCAACGCAATAACGTTCTTCGTAGTGAATGTAGCTAGATATCTATGAAAACATCAAAACAGAGCTGAATCTCCGTTAAATCATGGTTATTTCATGAAGCATTCATAAAACGATGAAATTCAACGAAATATCGTGTTCCGCAGTGAAAGTGACTAGAAATCACAGAAAACAACAAAATTAAGTTAAATCTCCGCTAAATCACGGGTATTTCACGAAACATTTATTAATCGATGAAATTCAACGAAATATCGTGTTATACTGTGTAAGTAGCAAGAAATGACAGAAAATATCCATATTATGCTAAATCTCCGCTAAATCATGGATATTTCACGAAACATTCATGAAATGATGAAATTCAACGAAATATCGTGTTTCGCATTGAAAGTAGCAACAAAACTCAGAAAACATCA